>JAODAL010015599.1:0-83311 GCA_025379985.1 Phyllomedusa bahiana | reverse complement strand
TTACTGTACTAGTTATTCTCCTTGCTGTTTACTGTTACCTGACTTTTGGCTTTGTTTTTGACTATTCTTTTGTCTCCCGATTTGGTACCGTGTCTACTGATTGTTGTTGACCCTGCCTGCCTGACTCTCAGTTATTGTGTTCTGTGTTTGTTTATCTATCTCCTGTGTCTGCACTTAGTTAGTATAGATCTCAGTCTTCAGGTTCAGGCTGACCTATTAAGGAGTCGGCCACCACAAAAGGCAGGGCCAGGGGTTGGGACTAGCGTCAGGGCCTCACTTTGTTTGTGTCTGCTCGTGCGCCCCTGACCGGTCCCTTACACTATGTCTGCTGGAAGCCTAACCAAGTCCTTTGTTATGTCCTGTACAAAAGCCCTGAAGGGGAGAGTCTAATAGGCTGTCTGTCACAAGCCTAATACATTGCAATACAGCTATAGAGCCATCACATATTGAAGTCACATAGTGACACAAAAATGTGAAAAAAAAAGTTTGCAAATGTGAAAAAAATAAAGAAAGTTACTGCATCCTTAACAGCCTGAGTGAAAAACTTATTATAATATTTAAACTACACATTGGATATCATAAAAAAGTTACCATTAACAACAAAAGCTGATTCCACATAAAAAGCCCTCACACAGCTCTACTGATTCTTTTCTTTTTTTACATATTTTCATTTTTGTAAATTTAGTTAAACAAATAAATATATATCTGATACCACTGTAAGTATCCTACCTTATGGAATAAAAATAAGATCATTTATACAACAAGAAAATTTATACAATAGAAAATCCGTGCTGTAGTCTACACAGCACATATTTTTTACTGAGGATTTCTAAACCGCTGAACCCCACCAGAAGAAAGAACATGTTCTATCTTCCACCATATTCCCATCAAAATCTCATAGCCTCATTGTAAAGGGCTGGGGGAAAATCCAGTTGCATTGTATAGCGCAAAAACCATGGTGCGGCGAAGTTAAAATACCGTTGGATTTCCGATGGTTAACTTAGCTGTGTAGACATAGCCTAAGAAGCCATCAAAGTAACCTTGAAGTTATTTGTATTCCAAAAAGGTACCAGTTAACAATACAGTTCATCTTACAAAAATAAGCCCTTACATAGCTCTGTGGAAAAAAAAAATAAAAGAATGATAACAAAATAAATTGATATGAAAATGTACCTTTTTAAAGTATTTGTATTGTGTAAATTAATAAAATATAATCAACTATATTATTTTGACCTCACTATTACTGTATTTATCCACAGACTAAAATTAACGTTATTTATACCACATGGTGAAAATCATTTAGAAAAAAAACAAGATGCAGGAAATGCCCTTCGACAACTTAGCATGAACCAGCTAACAGATTCGGTTTAAAAGCAGGTCAACAAGATGAGTGAAATTTACTATTCGGATTCTGACGTTGAAAATCACATAATCCAACATGGTTTTCAACGAGTATTTCATATGCTATTGCATGTGAATTTGGGTCTTTTTTTTACTCGTGGTTTACAGTCAGAAACAAGTCCCATTCATTTCAATGTGTTTTTTCTATGTGGGTTAAAAACCATATAAAAATATTTTGCTGTGTTTTACACAAGGGTTTTAGCCTTTACATCAATGGTAAATTCCCATACATTTTCCACATGGAATGCAACCAAAGCATGAACATGTTCTAAGTTTTTTTATGGCAAAAAAAATCAAACATAGCCGGCGGGCGCCAGTTGCTAATTGCACCCGCTCCATTCCGTTCTGATTATCCCTTAAGATGCCATGGCAAACATGGCGCACCATTTCTCACTCCAATCAGGACCTCTGTGATGAGATCGTGAGGCCCAATTGGTTAACATGGCAGCTGGAGGCCTTGTGAAGACTTCCATCGCGGCCTTGTTTTTGTTCTACTACTTCCTGTTCCAGGCAGGAAGTAGTAAAACTGCCATATTGGTACATCCTATTTTATTGTCCATACAATGCAATAGCCTATATACGCGATCGCAGATCCTAATGTTGAAGCTCCCTAGAGGGACTCATAGTTACAGTAACAAAATAAATAAATATTAAAAGTTCAAATCACTCTCCTTTTGCCATTTTACAAATAAAAAATAAGAAAAAAAGTTACACATAATTGGCATCGCTGCATCTTTAAAAGTCCGATCTATTAAAACATAACATATTTCATCCTGTACACTGAATACCGTAGAAATTGTGGGTTTTTTGGTAATTTCATGTCCCTTATAAATTGGAATAAAAGTGATGAAAAAAGTTGCATGTATTCCAAACTAGTACAAATAAAAAGTACACTTCAGCCCGCAAATAATGCCCCCTCACTGAAGTCAGTAGGTAGAAGTGAAAAAAAGTTATTGGTTGCAGAAAATGGCGCCACGGCAAAAATTTGAAACAGAAAATTTTGGGATTTTTTTTATGGTACTAAAACATAACAAAAAGCCCAACAAGTTTGGTATTGACGGATTCGTATCAACCTGCAGAATACAGATAACACATAATTTTTTTACAAAAGATTGAACTCCGTTAATACAGAACTCCCACAAACATAGTGTAAGTATGTTTTTTTCACATTTTGTCTAACTTAAATTTTTTTTTCGCAGGTTCCCAGTACAATCTATGGTACGATGAATGACACAATTAGAAAGTATATCTTGTCACGCAAAATAAAAGCCCTCATATGGCCATGTAGATGAAAAATAAAAAAGTTATGGCTATGGGGAAAGCGAGGAAGGAAAAACAATCGTGAGAAAAAATAGGCCTCGGCGGGAAGAGGTTAAAGAGTAAGAAATGAAGCAGTAAGTGGCAAAAAGTCCTACTTTTTTCCAAATGTGACTGGCATGTATAAAATAATAAATTTTCCCAGATGTACCCTTGTGATTTTGTTCCGACAATCAGTCTCCTGTTATTTTTTTTCTTTTTACATTATACTGTAGCTTAACGGAAGAGTGAAACTGGGATGGTGTAACGGGTAAGGTGGATTCGCTGGACCACTGCTAGCGTTGGTAAGAGCCAGTCAAGGAACGGAGTCTAAGTAGCCCCGGTTTTCACCAGAGGCCGCCGCAAAGCGGCGATGGTCTTGCTGCGGCGTGAGGCTACCAGGTCGTTACCCCTGAGTGACTCGCTAGCGATGGCGGCCGGGGAGGATGGGATCGTGGTACAAGTGTAATCCGGAGGCGTAGTCGGGGACAGGCAGAAGGTTGGGCAGGCGGCAGAGGTTCGTGGTCAGAGACAGGCAGACGGTCAGGGGGGGCCCAGCAAAGGCAAGGTCAGGAAAACGTAGCAAACGGACTGGTACATGGGCGATCGAACAGACTTCAATACTGCAAACTAACTAGACGCACCCCAACGAACTGGCAAGGTGTGTTGGGGGTGCGTACCTTAAATTGGACCAGGGGCCCAGCAATACCCCAATTACTGGGGCGTGGCCCTTTAAATCCTGACCACCCGGGTTCGCGCGCGCGCCTAGGGACACGGGCACACGGCGCGGCGGCCGGAACAGACAGGGGCAGCGGTCCCCGGATCGTGGCTGGTAAGTGGGGGCGGCCGGGCAGCAGGGTGATGGGCGCGGGCAGCCGCGTCAGCCGCGCCGAGAGCCAGGGCAGCAGGGAGATGGGCGGGGGCCCAGCCGCTGGCCTCCGCCCAGGAGCCCTGCCGGCTAGGGGGGAACCGCGGGGCGCGCGGTGCCCGCGGCCCCCATGACAGATGGCATCCGGTCTAGACAAGGGAAGACTAGTAATTTTAACGGTCACTCTCCTTTTTTTTGAGGAGGTTTTGAGAAATTTTTTTATTAATTTATTTTTATTTTATTTTTAGAAAGCGCTGTCTGCAGCAGAGAGGTCATATATAGCCAAAGAACAGGAGTTTATACATTAGCACAGATGAGACCACTGTAGTTATCATACTTAAAAGTCTGACTCTTTAATAAACATGCAAGTATACATTGCTTCAATTTTACTAGGAATCTAAATTGTAATCATGACTATTTAGCCAATTAGTTCTGCTGAATTAAGGGTAAAATGTATTATACTGTGCCTAATAAGATTACCAAAATAATTCATCATTTAGCTGTCTGTTTGCTGCAGAAACACAATACCTCAGCTCTTTATTTATACCAACATTTTGTTCAGCAATTCCCTCATAACAATATCAGATCAGCATAATTATCACCTTTACTTCAGGATTTTTTTTTTGTCACATTTGCTTTTCAATGATTTTTATGTTTAATGAATAAAGAAAATTTATATTTGAACTTCAAACATATTGTATGCAAAAGTGTCCTCCAGTATAACGACATAGAGTGACAATAAACTTTAACAAGGTTTTTATCTTGATCAAAAGATTTAAACTAAAAATCCACATGCTGTGATTAAACACAAAGTAAATGAATGTATAACTATAAACTATAAATCAATGTTCACTGGATGCAGTTGGCAGCTTTAAGTTTGCACATGTGGATCCTTGGCTACTCCAGAACATTAAGGTTATGTTTACACGGCGTTTTTGGATCTGATTTTGGACCTGTGTAGAATCTGAAAACTGGATCCAAAAAAATCGCTACAGCAATCGGATCTAAAACAGATCCAACATGTATTCAAACATGCAGCTTCGTGTTTGGATACGTGTTGGATGCAGCATGATCGCACCCTATAGTTTAAAATAGGGTTCCTGTTGCATCTTTCGGATCAAGAATTAACTTGTCAATTCTTGGAACGAATCTGAAAGACGGATCCGAAAGACGCAGTGAGACATGCATCTGTGATCACTCGTGTGAACGCCGATGCGTGTTTCTAATAAACAGCAATGTAAAATCATACTGCTATTTATTAGATATGTGTTTGGGTCCGTTTGGGGGTCCAACAGAAAAGCGTATGTTACAAGGAGTAAAAGATGCCTTGTGAACATACCCTAAAGGGCGTGCTTGGTGAAGCAGCAGAGAATAGCTGAATTCTAGGTCCCCTCCACTTTGAAAGCTTGGCTGAGATAGTTTCCTTAACCTTGTAATAGTAAATCGGTCCATTTGTATTGGTTCTTAGTGAATGAGGACAGACTGGTCTAACCAGCTTTACAGATGTGTTACTTACTTTTTAATTGATTTATTTTATGCATTGATAGCAACACAGGTGATTTGTCTGATCATGAAGGGTGACATGTATGAACAGAGCCCCGTTCACTATATTTATAATCAGGCGCACTCCAGTATCAGGCGCATTACAGAGCGCCCGCAGCACTTTGTAATGCGCCTGAGATCAGGAAGGCGTGCTAGAGGTGTGTTGCACTACAACCGTACAAAGCTACACATTTATAGCTTCAGTATGGCAAATCCAGGCTATTACTGCTGGAACAGGTAAACCACTTTAAAAGTGAATTGATATGACGCTTCTTTGTCTGTGCCCAGAACAGTGTCCAAGCAAGCGTCTAAAACACGCGTATAAACCTCATTGTGTGTGAACTATGCGGTTTCACATAGGAATCAATTAAAATGAACTGAGGGCATATAAGAGGCTTTTTATAGTGTTTTGGGCAAGGAAACACTTTAAAAACAGTACTGAAAACAGTGTCAAAATCAGCCGTGTGAACTTACCCTCAATCTCCAGAAGCAAGAAACCTTCATGAGAAATATGAATCCATGGAATAGCCGCCTTAGCAGATGGTCACAACATCTCAAGAGAGACTTAGGGCCACGTAAATGTAAACTGTCTAGGTCTACAATTCACTTTGTTGTCCATAGCAATCAATCAGAGCATCCGTTTCATTTCATATAGTGCTCTGGAAAAAAGGAAAGGGGCGCTCTGATTGGTTGCTATCGGCAAAAAAGTGAATTTTAAACCTAGACACTTTTCATACATTTGACTTTTAGACAATACTTGCAACACAGGAATATCAACACCTATGTAGATGTATAGAACTTGTTTAGAACATTGATCCAGTCTGATTGCCTTTTGAGATCAGGGGTGATATATTTCATTTTAGAGAAGATTGGTAGATTGGTTTGTACCTTATGGATATCATATTTCTGGATCAAAAGGGAAAGTTTTAAAATAACCAAACCACCTCCCTTTGATCCACTATCCAATTATCCAATGTTATAATTATAACATTGACCACTAAAGGACTTGTCTGCTTGGGGATGAGGAGGAGACTACAAAATGTTATTAAATAACATTTTCCCCTTGTTCAGCCCTCCACCTGTAAAGCACAACTAAATGAAGACCACTGAAAGACTGTTAGACCCTACATCAGTGATGACACGCCATACCTGCCAATGACCACTGTAGCTAATCATGGGGCCTAGTAGTCATATGCCCTACTTACTGGCTTACTCGGTTTTTCTCCCATAACCATATAACCCCTTTAATACTAGTTGGTTTATTGCAATATCCTGCAGGATCGTGGATTAAGTTGCAAACTCCCTGTTCAAAGCTATATTATAATATTTGCATTGGGCAATCAGTATTCGTATGGATGTTTTACTGACTTCTTACAACTTCATCTTCCCCACTCCCTATTACCTGTTTTGATTATTTTTTTTTTTTTTATCACTTTCCTTTATATTTTTTACTTTCTTTTTTGCCCTTTTCTCACTCTCTTTCTTCAAGCATTCAATAACATTTCTACCCCTTTCTGTTATGCATTTCTATGTCTAATATTGCTTATAAGCTTCGTGAGAATGAAAATATTCAGGGGCTATAGTTTCTGACTTGCGTTGTACACATCTTCAGTTCTATTGCAAACCCTGTATTCTGCACATACATCTTAGGAAACGTGCCAAAACATATCATAGCATGGACTGATACATAGGGCCGGATAAACCAGACACTGCTCATCAATTACCTAGATAGTAACTTGCACTGTGTGTGCATCTACATATGTTTTGCTATCTGAACACAAGAACATATAAATGAGTAGAAATAAAGGTTATGTTTTAGTCTTATTTTCCCATTGTGTTTTATTGATAACTGATTTATGCCAAGAAAATGTTTGCCAATAAAGTTTTCACTGCTTTCAATTACAGATTTACAAAGATTCTTCCATTTATGTATAGTTTGACTAATAAAGGTTATGAATATTGGTTCCAATAAAGGGGTTATCTCACCATAAGGTCTTACAGAGCCACAGGCAGCTTTAGGCTCACACTTCTGTGGGTGGTTCTATAGCAGAGACTGGCATATCAACTCTACTGCTCCTAGCTGATCCTGTTACAGTGACATGAGAACAGGAGGTTTGTAAACAGCAGTGCACAAGGCTACAGCTGTTACAATGTGTACAAGCTTCTATCTTTAAAGAAAAGGAACAAAACAGGGAATGATGTTACCAGCAGGGAGAGGTGGCTGGTAATAGGGAAGCTTGTGTGCAAAAGCAGGAGTTGAGATTTGCTCCTAACTCTGAAGAGAAACAAAATCAGAACATCAATGTATTTGTTAATAGTCTTTATTTTCCTTTTCCTATATGTTTATAGCTAATCAATGAAATGGCAATAGCTCTTTAAATATGTTCTTAGGACAATTTAAAATATAGTATAATAAAACATGATTTCTAGAGATATTTTTCAAATGCGTCCCTATCCAGCAATGAGTTTGTAATAATTACACTCTGCTTCAGTTGTCATTGTATCCCTAAATCTGAACATGTATTAAATATTTAGACAATAGGTGGTAGCTTTCAAAAATGTAAAGTTTGATTTGTTGCAGCAATATGTGCATGATTATGCTCTCAGAAGTGTGATTTCTGCTCTGGAAAAGAAATCAGTTAAACAACATAACCAGGTTACACTACTCTTGCAGCACATAGTAACTATAAAAACCATAATAGGGCTGCTATTTCAAAAAATGTAGGCATAGTTAGGGTGACATGTATGAAAACTGGGCCAGACTAGACAGTCATACTTCTCAGTGGGTTAGTGTAGCATTCGTCAGTATGAATGAAAGTGTCTCACAGCACCTTATAAATGTGTCCAGCTGTGAGACAAAAACGTGCCCCAAAAAGTGTGCCAAAATTTGTTTTGCGAGTTTAAAATTGGCATGAATTAGTATGACGTTTGTGCGCAATGTTCTGTCGAGACACATTCATGCAGTGAACTGGCCCATACAAAACTATCGAGGGTGTTGGATGTGCTACAGATTTTGGTGAAAGACCCTTTAAAAAAATGTCGGACAGGGACTACGACAGTTGTTTTGGTGCAAATTATGCCAGAAAACTGGTGCAGCCCCATTCATACATGTTGTCTTTATTGTTTTGCAAATACATGCCTATACAAAGGGCCAGATTTCACACTGCCCAATGCATTCTTAGTGCTCACGCCCAGAGCAGTTTTTTCTGGTATCTTTTACATCCTTAAAAGGGAATTTGTCATCAGAAAATTACTTATATTTTAACTCTTGTTTTTATGTTAAACACATTTTTTATGATTTTGTTTGTTTTTTTATTTTCCATATCACTTCCAATATTTTTTTAAACAATCCTCATATCCTGCAGTTTCCACTTTGGCCACTAGGCCTAATAATAGTCTCACACTTCCTGTTTTGTAGTAAAAACTTTTCATCAGTCTCCTCATTATCAGTACAGGCAGGATTACATTAAAAGGTGATACCAATGTGTATAGATAACACAGGATCCACCATTCACAATAGAAGATAGTCACAGCTCCCCCTCTCTCCCTCTCTGCACTGTGACTTCTCCCTAGGTCATAGAGAATGTTTCTTCTATAAAAATCAATGGGTCTGCTCCTGTTCACAGGCTCCTATGTCCATGAAGCTGCTGCAAAGCATCTCTCTAAATGCTGTTAAAGAAGCTCAGGCAAGATGACTGCCCCATAATCATATACAGAAAACAGAAATAAAAAAAAATCTACAATCAGAAAATAATAACGTCTAAGAAGAACAAAATATGTATCAATATCTTCTTTTGTTTAGTTTTAAAAAAAATGGTTACAGATTACTTTTAAGTGTAGTAACTAGAGATGGGCGAATTTCTCTAAATTCGGTTCGCTCACTTCGCCGAATTTCCCGACAAAAATAACTTCGTTCCGAATTACTTTGGGACGAATCATGTTAAAAAACAGCTATTTCCACGCTGCACAGAGCCTTCAGGGTGCTGTAGAACGTTGCGCCATGCTTAAATATGCAGAGTGAGCTTAGTTTGGTCTTCATACAATGTTGTGTTTTAGCATGACACGCACATGACTGCCGCCGCTCTTAGAATCGCTTCACTATAAAATTCCCTGGGCACTTAAGAGGGCAAAACTGACCAAAAAACTGAAGAGGGAATGTAGCCTGATAAAGTCATGGCAGCGACAGCTGGAAAAGAACAAGCTGAGGGCACAGGTGGCAAAATCAGTGACAGAGTGTGGAGGTGACGGCGGCAGCCACTACAGCATGAGGTCAGAGAGTGGCACAATGACATTCTGGAAGTAGCAAAAACAGGAATAGGCCAAAGAGTGGCACAATGACACAGTGTGGAGTTGACGGCATCAACAGCAGCAGCAGCATGAGGTCAGACAGTGGCACAATGACATTCTAGAGGTGGCAAAAACAGGAGTAGGCCACAGAGTGGCACAATGACACAGTGTGTAGGTCACGGCAGCAGCCACAGCAGCAGCATGAGGTCAGAGAGTGGCACAATGACACAGTGTGTAGGTCATGGCAGCAGCCACAGCAGCAGCATGAGGTCAGACAGTGGCACAATGACACAGTGTGTAGGTCACGGCAGCAGCAGCATGAGGTCAGACAGTGGCACAATGACATTCTGGAGGTGGCAAAACAGTAGTAGGCCACAGAGTGGCACAATGACAGAGAGTGGAGGTGACGGCGGCAACAGCATGAGGTCAGACAGTGGCACAATCACATTCTGGAGGTGGCAAAAACAGGAATAGGCCACAGAGTGGCACAATGACACAGTGTCTAGGTCACGGCAGCAGCCACAGCAGCAGCATGAGGTCAGACAGTGGCACAATCACATTCTGGAGGTGGCAAAAACAGGAGTAGGCCACAGAGTGGCACAATAACAGAGAGTGGAGGTGACGGCGGCAGCAGCATGAGGTCAGACAGTGGCACAATTACATTCTGGAGGTGGCAAAAAACAGGAATAGGCCACAGAGTGGCACAATGACACAGTGTCTAGGTCACGGCAGCAGCCACAGCAGCAGCATGAGGTCAGACAGTGGCACAATCACATTCTGGAGGTGGCAAAAACTGGAGTAGGCCACAGAGTGGCACAATACAAGGTGGATTGACGGCGGCAGAGCAACGCATGAGGCAGAGAGTGGCACAATGACACATGTGGGGTCAGGCAGCAGCCTCAGCAGAAGCATGAGGTCAGACAGTGGCACAATGACAGAGTGTGGAGGTGGGTGGCAATACCAGTCCCTGGTAAAGATGGTTGGTGGCAGATGGTGAAACTGTCAGCAGATGTGTGGCATCAGGTGGGTGGCGGCATCAGAATATTTGCTGAGGCAGGTAGATTGAACCCAGACTCATTTCTCACAGTTTGGATGAGGCGTCATGGCAGATGTAATCTGACGCCTAAGGCATTGGTGTGTGGAAATCCTGGCTGATCCACGCCTGATTCATCTTGACAAAGGTCAGTTGTTCCACATTTCCCATGGACAAGCGGGTTCTCCTTGGGGTAACGATGGCCCCCGCCGAGCTGAACACCCGCTTTGATGCCACACTACTGGCCGGGCAGGACAGCTTCTCCACTGCAAACTCGGCAAGTTGCGGCCACACATCCAGTTTGGCTGCCCAGTAGTCCAGCGGATCTTCTAACTGGGGTGGCAGAGTGCTGTCCAAGTAGGCCACCACCTGTTGGTTCAGGGTCTGCTCCAGGTCCTGCTGCTGCTGCTGCTGCTGCTGGCGACTGCCCTCCTCACTAGGCGGGTGAAGGAAGCTGCTCATCAGTGACTCCAGACTTAGGTTGCTGCTGATGGAGCTGGTACTGCTCCGACCCCCCCCCTTCCCCCAGCAGCCGCGGCAGTAGTACGTGAGCGCTGAAGAACCCCCCGGTCAGACCTGTCAGAGGAGGGACGATGCCGCACATAGGCAGCGGCCAACTGACTACGGAGGATTTCCCTATAGTATTTGAGTTTGTCCTCCCTCTCAATAGCTGGGAAAAAGGCTCCCATTTTGGACCGGTAGCGAGGGTCCAATAGGGTGGAGAGCCAGAAGTCATCCCTCTGCCGGATGCTGACTATTCGGCTGTCACTAGCCAGGCAAATCAGCATGCTGTGGACCATCTGCACAAGTGACTCCGAGTTGCTCCCTGCCTCCATCTCCACTGTATACTGCCACGGTGCTTGCGGGTCATCTGCCTCATCTTCCTCATCTCCATCTACCTCCTCCAGCTGCTCCTGCTCCTCCTCTCTTGTCACCTGGGTAGAAAATCCACTCATTTCACCAGACAATGCTTCTGCTCCAATGTCCTCCTCCTCCTCCATTTCCGTCCGCAGCGGAATCATGTGGCCACGAGATGTAGTCGCCACGTCTCCAGTCCCCTGCCCAGACAGATTTTTCAGCATCTGTTCCAGGACATGAAGCAGTGTAATGACGTTATTCATCCCGTAGTCCTGGCGACTGACAAATAACATCGCCTCCTCGAATGGCCTCACCAAACGGCAGGTGTCACGCATGAGCTGCCACTGGCTGACATCAAGTTGCACAGGGGAGTACCCTGTCCGCCAGGATCATCAAAAAATCGTTAATGGCCTTTCTCTGTTCATACAGTCGGTCCAACATGTGCAGGCTGGAATTCCAACGGGTGGAAACATCGCATATCAGAGTGTGTTGGGGAAGGCCGTTCTGCCACTGCAACTCGAGGAGGGTGTTCCTGGCTTTGTAGGAATGGATGAAGTGCATGCACAGTTTCCTCTCCATTTTCAGAATCTTCTGAAGATCGGTGGAAGACTTCAGGAACCTTTTCACAACCAGATTGAACACATGCGCCATGGAGGGCACATGGACCATCCCTCCTCGGTGCAGCATGGACACCATGTTCCTCCCATTGTCCGTCACCATGGTTACAATTTTCAGTTGGCGCGGAGAAAGCCACACATCGATTTCTTGCTGCATGACGCGGAGCAGTTCCTCCCCTGTGTGACTTCGTTCGCTGAGGCAAGCCAGGTGTAGAACTGCGTGACACTGCTGTGCCCTACACATGTGGTATGATGGAGCAGCACTTGTGGAGGCTGAGATGGTGGTGGTGGTGGAGGAGGAGGAGGCGGACATTGGCACAGGAGCCGCAGTTTGACAACGTGGAGGAGAAAGCGGCGTCTCCTGTCCAAGTTGTTGGTGTGCCTGGGCCGGAAGCACATTCACCCAGTGGGCCATAAAGGACATGTACTGGCCCTGACCGTAGTTACAGCTGCCGTGCACCTTGGAACAAACCGATAAGCTCAAGGACTGGCCCACCTTCTGTTCTACGTATTTATGAAGTGCTGGTACTGCCTTTTTGGAAAAGAAATTACGGCTTGGAACTCTCCATCTCGGCTCAGCACAAGCCATTAGTTCTCTGAACGGTGCAGAATCCACCATTTGGAAAGGGAGGGACTGCAGCACCAACAACTTGGACAGGAGTACGGTCAGCTTCTGCACCTTAGGATGGTTGGACGCATACTGTTGTCTCTTTGCAATCGCCTCGCTGAACGACTGCTGGCGCCATGAGTAGCGAGGAGCAGGAGCATCTGGACCGGGAGATGATGTCAAAGAGAAACAGCTGCCTTCTGCAGAGGTGGTGGAGCCTTGACTGGCTGCAATGGCATGCATGCCACTGGGCGCTGCGGGCGGCAGGATGGACCACCACATCTGAGCCACGTTTCTCCTAGGCCACCGGATGGTGACGCTGCATGTGTTGACGCAGGGCCAACGTTAGCTCCCTGGCCACGCTTCACTTTCTGCCTACAGATTCTACATATACCCATATTCGGTTCCTCCTGTGACTTAGCAAATAACTGCCACACCGCCGAGTATCGGATTTTACCGCCAACGCTCCGCACTGAGTGACTACTGCCGCCGCTGCCTCGGTGAGCCCCTGTGCCGCTACTTTCTTGGACCTGCGAAGCGGGTTTTTTACCCCGTGGCCGCTTGGCTCCCGACCTCACACTGCTGCTATCCTGCTGACTCACGGCCACACGACCCACTTGCTGGCTGCGCCGCTGCCTGACGCGCAAGCTGACGCCCTATTCTCCTGACGATGATGAAGCCCTTGTCTCACCCGGCTCCCAAGTGCGGTCGGCTACATCATCATCGATTTGTGTTTCATCGTCACTGCTGTCCTCATCACCGGTCTTGGTATGCAGAGGCTGACCTATCACAACATGACCTCCCATGCCACTCTCAACATCTATACTTTGCCGCCTACTGCAAGAAGCAGGGGATATTGGGCCAATTTCTTCACTGCCAAGTAGCTGCTGACTGCCCTCCTCAAATTGTTCATCCTCGCTATATAGTGGCGCTGAGCCCAGACCACATAGTAGATCTCTGGCTAAGGGAACCGGATGGGACAGAGGCGGGTTGAGGACAGGTGGGGGCCGCTGACCCGCTCCCGGGCCATGCCCACGAAGGGCCGTGTCAGACGTTCCCCCCGACTCTTGGCCGGGGTTGTCAGATGTCATCTGGGCGGCACTGGATGACCTAGTCAACCAATCAATAACCAGTGGGTTGCTGAACAACACACGGCCGCTAGATGACAGCGGCAGTTCTGGCCTCACCGAGTGACCCCTGCTGCGATGTCCGCTTGCTGTGCTGCGACCTGGGCCTGGAATGTTTGTGCCTCTGCCACTCGCAGGTGAAAAGCATGCCACCTCTCTGTCTGACATACTGTTTGTTCTAAAATGTACAGACACTGTTTGATGAAGATATCTGTATATGATAAATACACACCCTGTATTTGACTCCAAATGAACCCACTAAGAAGCTTGGGTGACCCTTGGATATAAATTGCGCTCCACAAATGGGCAGGAAAAATTGACTTGTATGTGCCGTTTAAAAACTCTGTGTATTTTACTGAATATAAAAGCACAAACAGGCTTAATTAACCTTCGGATACGAATTATGCTACAGAATTTCTTCTGTGGCGGTGAAAAACAAAGTTTCTTTTACTGAGTACAACTGCAGAACAACGCTTAATTAACCCCTGGATGTAAATTGCGCCAAATGAGCAACCACAAACTACGAGCTTTGTAGCGTGTTACAATGGCATGTTTTTTACGCTACACAACACAAAACAGAAATAAGAACGTTAAGAGAAGCAGTCTCTGAGACAAGCTGTACACCCCCCCCAACAAAAAATCGCTGTATAAAAAGCAGTTCATTCAGTAAGAGCTGTTTTTTTTTATTACAGCAGCCACGGCAGCACCTTCCCTGATCAGTACAGTGAGAGGAGTGTGAGCTCCCAGCGTCGCGCCCAGACTTATATAGTGCGGTGACGTCACAGAATCCCGCCGGTCTCTGATTGGCTTCATCTCTGCACATGTCATGCAGGCTATGCCCTTCTTCCTCCCAGAGTGCTTTGCCCCATGTAACGCCATGTGCTCGCAGCCATTTTATCAATCAAAAGCACACTTCATTCACCCGAAGTCCCCCAAACTTCGACTTCGTTCAGAATCGAAGTTTTCCTGAAATTCTAAACGAATTCCACTTCGTTAGAATCAATTCGCCCATCTCTAGTAGTAACCAGCTGTTATCCAAAAGTCAATAGGAAAATTAGATGCACTGCAATGCGGTTTCTTGTGCCATTGTTCTTCTGGCATGTTTTTTCGGTTCATTACATTTTTTTTCAAATGCTGTAGGACTGGTGATTTTTCAGCCAGTTTGTGGCATTTTTCTCCCATATGCTGCTTTGTGGCTTCTGCCTAAAAAATGCAGATGTAAAAGTAAGTTGAAATTTTTGTGTTGTTCTTTATTGAGGCTTTCTTTGCAAATTGTGTGATTCAAGGAGAAATCATTAGTATTTAAAAAATGGCAGACATTGTGGGATGCAGGTAAACACATAAATGTAAATCGACTACAACTAAAAAGATCAGAAAAACATATACATAAAAAGTGTCAAGGCCAAGTTGAGGGCTATAACTTCCAAGCATTGGCCAAGGTCTGTAAACAATAACATTTAAAGCATTTAAATCTCAGAAATGTGGAAATTATCTTTCTCCTTGTTACACACATTATTTTTACACCTTATAACCTTGAAAAAAATGTCATGTATTTCAGGCATTTTTCCATGGCATTTTTTTATTTTTGAACATTTAAAACATGTGTCTTTTCAGCCATTCTTCGAGTTAAAACCAGAGTATGCTGCGCTCTGACAAAAATATCACAAAGGCTACTTAAACATCAAAAAACAAAAAGATGTATATGTAGACTTTTCAAAAATCTGACTACTAGTATATACTGTAAAATAATATATTTACACAGCATTTTGGGCAAAAGAACAAAATACCATCATAAACACCACAAGAATGCTTCAAAACAAATATGCCACATTTGAACATAGCAGTACACATGAAATGGATTTCTGCCAAACCTGCAAATTCTTGAAGGACTTGTTGACCATCAATTGTCGACATGGGTTCCCAACATTTCTTTAATGAAAGATGTCAAAGGAAAGACCAGTCAGTGTAATAGTCTTTGTTTCCTAACTACCTAAGCACTAGGGGAGACATGGAACTAGGCAGATCGAAGTTCCTTTTCACATCTATTTTTCAGTGTCAAATGCACCTGAGTGTATGAAAGTGTTTTTTTTGTGCGTTGATAAATGGTGTCTATATTTCATTGCACCTTGCCTGTGTGTTTGGCGCGTTACGGAACTTCGGCGCATAAGTAATGCACCAAACATGTATAAAGGCTATAGATAGGCTGGAAATAAAAGAAAAGACATTAGAATAGCACGTCAGTGAATAGAAACTGTGGTACTGATCTTGCTTGGTGGAGCACAGCTCCCAGCAAGACCTGTGGTGTGCTGGCTCTTGCTGTAGGTAGAATAAAGGGTGAGAGCAGCAAAAATAAATTTCAAATTTAATGTAGTAAAAATTAAAAATTGTAAAATCTGAACATCATCAATGGGTTATTTAATGTAAAATTAGTTTTAGATTCTTTTAATTTTAAATACATTTTATAGCAGATATTTTTATATTTTTGGGATATTATATATTTTTATATTAATTTTATATGATAACATTTTTTATTAAGTTTAAATGATTTAATTTTATATAGTCTGATAATTATCACAAATTACTTTTTATTGTACTGGTGTAAGTTGAGAAATATTGGAAAATTTTTTCCCTAAGAGCAAATCTAGCTCTACTTCGACCTGCTCTGGCAGACCACATTAAAATAGGTCTGCCTGGGTGCAGTAATGTGCCTAGTTTTGCCAAACCACATTCATGTACAGGTATTTGTCTAATAATATAAGTGTGGTGCCACACGGCCACAGAACACCCCCAGAACACATCCTTAATTTAGGCGCGCTAAAAAGTGTCAAGTCTTGCGAACAATGTGCCTACCACATTCATTAAGCACATTAGACATCGTAGACGGCTCACTTTGGCGCATTTGACGGCAGAAAAGGGTGAGAAACCCGATCAAACATGTCTCTTTAGGCTTGAAAAGTCATTAATGACAAACTAATTTTTATAGTTTTTGCCTCCCTGCATTTCAGCAGTCTTTCAGCAACTTTTTCTATTTTTTAAGTGACGCAGGTGTATGGGGACTTGTTTTATGCGGGAGAAGTTGTATTTTTGGGGGACGTAGTTAAATTTTACAAATAAATTACTGTGGAATTTTTGTATTCTTTCTGTTTTACACCCTTCACATTTCACAATAAATAACCTGTAAGATTAAAAATACAGGTTATTACAGTTAGGAAGGTACCTAATATGAGTAGCTGTTCTTTGTGTACTGTATGCACAATAATTTTTTATTAAATATTTTTTATTTTTTTATTTTTTACTACACTTTTTTTTACTTTTATTTAATCTCATTAATAGATAACTATTTAACACTTTTTTTTAAACTTAGTAATGTATTACTAGTACAGTTTTGGCACTGGTAGCCGGAAAGCCCCTCTATCTCCAGCGACGTCTTTTGGCGTCGCTGCAGACAAACAACCTGCACCGTCCAATGTCAAAAGTTGGTGGGCGGTCATCGGGGGGTTAATAGATAAGCTGCTATTGCTAGAATTGTGGCTTATTTTCTTCTCCTTATTAACATACATATTTGTCAGCAGCACATCTCCCCATGTACACAGGGGATGTGCTGCTAACCATTATGGAAATAAACAACTGCACAAATAATTGTAATGAGGTTCATGTAGCACTCGCCCCTGACAGTATAAATATTCCTTTAAAGAGGACCTGTGGCTATTTATGACATATCTGTTTTAGTAAACACTTGAGTTCCCTGTAAAATAAGAATTCTGGAGCATCTTCTCTTATAACTATGTGATGTGCTGTTCTTCTTCTATTCCTTCTAGAAATGTATAACTATATCTGCCAGGTGGTGTTACGAGTTGGAGGTGTGTTCCTGCCTCATCTGACATTGTCCAATTGGAGTCCATCTGTACAAAGACAGGCACCTTTGAAAACTGGAATAGTAACACCTATCTGACTAATTAAGTGATACATTTCTAGAAGGAATAAGTCTAGGATCACGTCTGCATTGTTATTTAAATTTTTCTTTTTTGTTAGCGGAACAGAAAACTGAAAATAATAGCAGTGCTAGATTCGTTATATTACAGACTCCAACCACGACTGATGAACCTTATTGACTATAATGGGTCCATCAGGTTTCCGACATGGTGTCAGTCATCTTAACAGAAAAAATATTACATCATGCGCTATTTTTTCATCATTTGTGATGGAATGTGCAATGGAAGCTCCTAGTGTAACCTCCAATAGAGGGGTATACATAGCATGTATGGTATTTTAACATAGGATTAGTGTTGAGCGATTATTATCGACAAAGTTGAAATCGGCACGGTTTTTATGTTGATTGGATTTTTTAGATCACGTGATAGTTTAGGTTAAAATCTGTGCATAATCTATTAATATCGCGCCATTTTCGGCGCTTCCTGTCATTTTGGCGGCCAGCAAATCAGCTTAGAGAATAGATCAGGGTGAGCTGTATGTGCGACGTCATGACTGGGATGTGTATGGTTGCGATTGGCTGGAAAAATCACATGACCTCGTTTTACATAGAACAGCCCTTCCTGTTCATGATCAGTGTGTGTCAGTATCTCAAAGGAGTAGGACGTGCGTTCTGCCTCTGTGCAAACAGCTCAGCGAAATTATTCTATTTGTTCACAGAGACAGCTATACTTTTAGCTGTGAACCTTACAACTTAGGTAGATCAGAGATTTGCAGATTTTAGGTAAAAGGCTGAGAATTTTAAAGCAGCATCCACCGTTGTAATGTCACAGGGGGAACGGGGGGGGGGGGGGAGGGGGCCCGCGGGCGAACACAGACAAGTTCTTTAAAGGATACTGGATATCCTGGATATTGTGCACCCAGACTTAGTGTAGACATTGCATTGCAATAGCTTTATTATTAACAGTTTTCTGTTGAAATATTACTTGGATGTTGGGCAGCCTGAACTTATATTAGGATACAGATCTTTTCTAGTAACTGCAGGTCTATTTGTTAGGTGCAAAACTCCACTTTTATTATCAGTATACATTTCAGATAGGTGTTTTTTTCTTTTTTGGTCAGTCAAGCTTTGTTGATAGAGGTACCTTGCACTTAAATTTGAATCCAGCAATTTTGTAGTCACCACAGGTGTATTGATAGGTGCCAAAAATACCTTTTATTATCCGTATACATTTCAGATACATGTTTTTTTCACTTTTGGTCAGTCAAGCTTTGTTGATAGAGGTACCTTGCAGTTAAATTTGAATCCAGCAATTTTGTAGTCACCACAGGTGTATTGATAGGTGCCAAAAATACCTTTTATTATCCGTATACATTTCAGATACATGTTTTTTTCACTTTGGCACAGGCCAGCTTTGTTCATAGAGCCACCTTGCAGTTAAATTTGAATCCAGCAATTTTGTAGTCACCACAGGTGTATTGATAGGTGCCAAAAATACCGTTTATTATCCGTATACATTTCAGATAGGTGTTTTTTTCACTTTTGGTCAGTCAAGCTTTGTTGATAGAGGTACCTTGCACTTAAATTTGAATCCAGCAATTTTGTAGTCACCACAGGTGTATTGATAGGTGCCAAAAATACCTTTTATTATCCGTAAACATTTCAGATAGGTGTTTTTTTCACTTTTGGTCAGTCAAGCTTTGTTGATAGAGGTACCTTGCACTTAAATTTGAATCCAGCAATTTTGTAGTCACCACAGGTGTATTGATAGGTGCCAAAATACCTTTTATTATCCGTATACATTTCAGATAGGTGTTTTTTCACTTTTGGTCAGTCAAGCTTTGTTGATAGAGGTACCTTGCACTTAAATTTGAATCCAGCAATTTTGTTTTGATTTGAGGGATTTGAGAATAGCTGTGATTTTCCAAAACTCTTCCATACCTTCTCAAATTTTTATCTTTCTGAACATGGAGCGAAATTCAGGTGGTAAGCGAGCAAAGAGGGGGGTAGGACATGGAGGTAGAGGTACGAGAGAAGGTGCTCCTTCCAGTGCTGGCGACAACACGCATGCCAGCGGATCATCGGTTGCAGGACCGTCAGGCCTGTCATCGCTGGATCAGGGCCCTGTGAATCTCAGTAACGAACAGCGTCGCCAATCTGTCCTTCAGTGGTTAATGCAACCTGCATCCAGCAGTCTTACCTCCTCGTCCTCCCAGTCACGGCCACAAATGTCGTCATCAGCATCATCAGCATCCGTCCAACATGAAGCGAAGGCAGCCCAAATGTCAACTCGTGTACCCACCACTGTGGATAATCCATTTTCTGAAGACCTCTTTGATGACAAAATGCGGTTGGGGTCAGAAGGCATGTTAAAAGATCAAGAGGCCAAAGAGGATGATTTTGTCTGCTCTGACGCCCAGTTACTGATGGCATCAGAGGAGGAAAAGGAAGCCGGTCAATCTGCAAAAATCTGAAAAAAAGGGTGATGGTGCTGTCAGAAACAGGAATAGGTAGGACACTGTTAATGGACACATATTGCAAAATGACTTGTTTTTGCAAGATCTTTAACATAGCTAGCAATCCCTGTATTGAGACAACCCATTTAATACAATTAAAAAAAAGAGAAACAAAGACATGGTGGGATTCCATCCTATTTTAAAAATGTGTTTTCTAGAATTAAACTACTAAAAAACTTGCATGTACAAAATAGCTGGTAAAAAAATTCCTCTGAATTATACAAGGGGGGTACAGGAAGACTTGACCAGATGTAGGTTATTCAGAGGACATGGAGTATGGAGCACGGACAGAGAACAAAGAACAGAGACAATTTCCTCCAGCACGTTGAGTAAAATGAGAAAAAGAATGCCAAGAAAAAGGGCACCTGGGTGGAACAGGAGCGTTAACCACCAGTATTCCAAGTGAAGCTCAATTGGTCCGCAAAAATACGGAGGAGCAAGCGCTACCCAGGTCTTGACTGTGTACTAAGGAAGGCTGGAGGTCTTACCTCACACTTCCGCTTCCGCACTCTGCTTCAGCACGACGGTTTTTGTTGCTGCGTCATAAGGGCATTTTCACCGTGTTAATAGATGACAGACACAATGCCTGGGCTCTCACCGCACCCACTGTAACTCCGGCCGTGGCTGCTGAACCTGCGTGTTAATAGATGACAGACGCTAACCTGGGCTCTCACCGCACCCACTGTCAGTCTGGCCCTGGCAGCTGGATCTCCGTGGTAACAGATGGCTGACAGCAGCACTGGCTCTCACCTTTCGGGGCAATCAGGAGAGCTTCAAATTTCTCTAAAAAATTAGATTTTGAAAAAGGTGATTTCTGTGAGGTTAAGTAGTGTCAAAAAGGGCTCCAGGGCTGGACACATATTGCACAATTTGAGTCTTAAAATTTTCTAGGGCTGGAGTCACTATGGGGTCGCATCATTTGATCTCCAGGGGAGTCTGTCCCTAATCACTGAAGAAGGATTTGGAGGAAAAATGAAACCATTGAATTCTCTGGCGAATAACTCTCAGAAGCCAAGAGGGCAAATGTCTTCTCAACTAAGAAGTGTTTTGGGGATGATTAGGACATTTTTATTACTTATGGGGTGTGTGGACGAATTAACACATCTACACGTGTAAAAAAATACCTTTAAAAACTGCAGGGAGGGGTGTACACTTGAAAAAAAAGCAAAATGATAATAATGTAAAACTATAAATAAAACTTCCCTAAATAAATTCTGTAAACAAATGTCAGTTACCAAAAAATATACTAAATAACAGTCACTATACAAAATAGCATAGTGCCACTTTGTGATCTGTGGGTCAAGCAGGTTTAGGGGTCATTCTGCGGTACAGGACAGATATAGTCAATGTCCAGTGAAACTAAAATGGTGGTTGAAAGACTCCTTTTTGCGGCACTTTTTAAATCTGGGGGTCATGCAGGTTTGGGGCTCATGCTGTGGCTCAGGACAGGGATAGTCTATGTCCAGTGAAACTAAAATGGTGGTTGAAAGACTCCTTTTTCCGGCACTTTTTAATCTGTGGGTCAGACAGGTTTGATGGTCATACTGTGGTCCAGGACAGGCATAGTCAATGTCCAGTTCAACTAAAATGGTGGTTGAGAGACTCCTATTTCCGGCACTTTTTAATCTGTGGGTCAGATAGGTTTGGGGCTCATGCTGTGGCCCAGGACAGGTATAGTCAATGTCCAGTGAAACTAAAATGGTGGTTCAAAGACTCCTTTTTCCGGCACTTTTTAATCTGTGGGTCAGACAGGTTTAATGGTCATACTGTGGTCCAGGAAAGGCATAGTCAATGTCCAGTTCAACTAAAATGGTGGTTGAGAGACTCCTATTTCCGGCACTTTTTAATCTGTGGGTCAGACAGATTTGGGGCGCATGCTGTGGTACAGGACCGGTATAGTCAATGTCCAGTGAAACTAAAATGGTGGTTCAAAGACTCCTTTTCCCAGCACTTTTTAATCTGTGGGTCAGACAGGTTTAATGGTCATTCTGCGGCAGAGGACAGATATAGTCAATGTCCAGTGAAACTAAAATGGTGGTTGAAAGACTCCTTTTTCCGGCACTTTTTAAATGTGGGGGTCATGCAGGTTTGGGGCTCATGCTGCGTTCCAGGACAGGGATATTCAATGTCCAGTTCAAGTACAATGATGGTTCAAATCATACTGCCTTCTGGCACTTTTTAATTTGTGGGTCATGCAGGTTTAAGGGTCATGCTGTGGTACAAGACAGGGATAGTGAATGGTCTGTGAGTTTTTTCTGTGACTTTTATAACCTAAGGCCGTGTTCACACGGCTTATTCACGGCGGATTTGTGAGCCGTATTGCGCTCGCAAATCCGGCGTAAATAAGGGGCGGGACGGGGGCGGGGCAGGATCACGGCGTGGGCGCCGCTCCCGGCCCCATCGACTGTCATGATCTACGGCGCGTACGCGCCGTAAATAATGTGCGTGTCACTTTCTCCCCCTGCGGCGGATTCGTCGAGCGGGGAGGAGTGACGGAATCCACTGTTCTCTATGAGAGCAGTGGATTACCGTAATCACTCCGACGGATTGGCGCTGTACTGCAGCGCAAATCCGGCGCGGAGTACGGCGCCAATCCGCGGACAAATAAGCCGTGTGAACGAGGCCTTAGTGTGTTGCCTAAGATGTAGCACGTATCCATTTGACTGTTGTGGATGTTAATTTCAGCTTCTCCACCCCGTTTGGGGTTTTTAAAGAAAAAGGGTGTTGTTGTCCTCCCAAGACTTTAAGGGTCATGGGCGATAAAAAATTTTTCGACTATGGGAAAATCGTCTTGATAATTGCCGATTTTGACTATCGACCCGAAAACGTTTAGTCAACTTTAATCGTCATCGTACTTGGATCATAAAAAACCACAAAGTTAAAGGTTTAGGAGTTAAATGAAAAAACAGGACATGGGCGTATCATTTTAACATCTTTTGTTTTTTTTTAAAACCAAAGGTATTTGGTTTAAGATTAAATTTTGGGTTTTCCATTGCTATTGGTGGAAAAGTGACATAGGGACAGGTGGGGGGTTGTTTTTTTTTAAGCTTTCCCAGTTTAAAAATTAGTATAGGTTTTAACAGCTAAGGATCATGTTATCCAAAAATTTCCCAAGCTAGATCTATATGCAAAAACCCAAAATGTGAGTATGATTTTTTAAAGCTATTTTTCCATGACTGGGTTTTTTTACATTTTTTCTAATAAATTTGGGATTTTTTAGTAGAAGGACCAAAAAATGTTTTCCATGGATTCGGAAGCAGGTGAATTTATTTGTTTCTGCTCCATTTTTGAACATTTTGGCCCGACTCTTCCAGGCCACACCCAGTACCCGGGAAAGGGGCTGATTGAATTTTTTTAAAGGGGTGGAGCTTTAGGGGAAAGCGGTGGGGCAAACCTTTTGGATGCGTGCCCAAAGGTGGCACCCCGGGGGCCCCCTCTGCTTGAAACCATGCCGGGGTTTGGCCACACCCTGTTTTCCCCAACCCCGGGTAAACCCAGAACGCCGCGACGGGAAAGGGCTCGGCCCCGGGGTAAACATGTTTTCAGACCTGGGGACTTCGGAAACCCCACCCCCTAACACGCGGCAGTCTGGGAAACCCCCCGGGGACCCTCACGCATAAAGAGGGGCGGCGGCCCCCTCCCTTTTACTGGGAAGCGAGCAAAGGGTAATTACCTCATCGCCCCTCCCTGCCCCTCGGGCGCACACCCCCTTCATGGGCTGTGTCCCCGAGGGGGGCGGGGAGGGGGAGAGGGTAGGGGGGGGGGGAGGGGAGGGGTATAAAAAGGCAAAAAAGGAGCGAAAACCGGGGACGGAGGAAAGGGGGAGTATAATTTAGTGTTTTTTTTTTTTTTTTGTAATATATTTTACGGGTGGGGGAGCTGTATAAAACATAAAAGGGAGGAGCTGCTATATACAGGGCGGGGGGAGCTGCTTTATAAAAAGGAGGAGCTGCTATAACAGACTGGAGGAGCTGCTATATACGGGCCCTGGGGAGCTGCAAATAAATAAAAGGAGGAGCTGCAAAACAGGCTGGAGGACTGCTATATACAGGCGGGGGGAGCTGTTTAATAAGGCGGGGGGAAACGCTATTACGGGCTGGAGGGCGGGCTATAACAGGCTGGCAAGCTGCTATATACAGGCTGGAGGAGCGGGCTATATATGGGGGTGGGGCTCCCATATAAATAAGGGGGCTGCAATATACGGGGCGGGGGAGCGCTATATTTCCCCAAAAATTCGGAGGAGCTGCTATATAAGGCTGGGGAGCTGCTATTTTAAAAAAGGGGGGAGTTTGGTAAATACGGGTGGGGGAGCGCTATTTACAGGCTGGGGAGCGGGTATAAAACAGGGGGGGAAAACTGCAAATATACAGGGGGGGAAAGGAGCTGCTATATACAAGGCGGGGGAAAACTGCTATAAACAGGCTGAGGAGTTTGCTATATAAAAGGGTGGAGGAGCTGCTATATACAGGGGTGGGAGCTGCTATAATTACAGGCTGGGGAGCTGCTAATACGGGGCTGGGAGCTGCATATACAGATTTGGAGGATGCTGCTTTACAGGCGGGGGGAAGCTGCAAAATTAATAAAGGAGGAGCTTGTTTATATATGGGGCGGGGGAACTCCCTTTTTTTTTTACAGGTTTGGGGGAGCTGCTATATACAGCCAGGAGGAGCTGCTAAAAACAGGTTTGGGAGTGCAAAATATAAATACGGGGGGAGTTTGTATATCCCGGGCTGGGGGAAAGGCGGGCTAATACAGGGGGTTTTTTGGGGGGGGGGTGCTATTAGGGCTGGAGGAACGCTATATACAGGTGGGGGGGGCGGGCTATATACGGGCCCGGGGGGAGCTGCTATATACAGGCTGGAGGAGACTGCTAAAATCGGGTGGGGAGCGGGTTTTTATACAGGGGGGGAGAGCTGCTATAAAAGGGGCGGGGGGAGCTGCTAATACAGGCGGGGGAGTTTTCCTATTTACAGGCTGGGGGAGCTCTTATACATACAGGAGGAGCGGCTATATAAAAGGCCCTGGAGGAGCTGCTTTAAAACAGGCGGGGGGAAAGCTGTATATAAAAGGCGGGGGGGTTTTCTAAAATTGGGGACGGGAAAGGGGGCTGCTATATACAGGCGGGAGGAGCGGGCAATTTTCAGGCTGTGGGGCTGCTTATCGGCTAGTGGGCTGCAAAAATACGGCTGGGGAGCTGCTAAAACCCGGCGGGGGAAACTGTTTAAAATACTTTTCAGAAGGTTTGCCATAATTATAAGGGGGGGAGGAGTTTCCAATGTTTTACAAAGGTTTTTGGGGGAGATGCTATATACAGGGGGTCCTGGGGGGAGCTCCCTTTAAAAGGGCCCTGGGGGGAGCTTTCCCTAATAAAACGGGGCGGGGGAGCTGCTATATACAGGCGGGGGGAGCTGGGTTTTAAATTAATACAGGGTTTTGACCGGGAGGGGCTAAACGGGCTGGGGGGAGCTGCTATTTTACAGGGCTGGGGAGGCGGGCTTTTAACAGGCGGGGGAAAGCTTTAAAATAACCTTTTTACAGGAGGGGAGCCTGCTAAAAATAACATTTAAACAGGGGGGGTTAAGCGGGCCTCTAAAAACGGGGTGGGGAGCTGCTATATACAGGGGGAGCTGCATAATACGGGCGGGGGGGACGGGCAAAAATACAGGGCGGGGTGAGTGATATTACAGGAGGGGAAACAGGGGTTTTAGGAAAACAGGCTGGGGGAGCTTTTTAAAATAACCTTAAAAGGGGGGGAAGCGGGCAAATTACAGGTTTGGGGGAGTTTGATATATACCTTTTTAACGGGGGGGGAGCTGCTATATTTAAAAAGGGAGGAGGGAAAAGCTTGTTTATAAAAAAGGGGCTTGGGGGGGAGCTGCTATATCCCGGCTGGGGGAGCTGGCTATTTTACAAACAGGGGGAAAAGCTGCTATTAAAAAAGGCTGGAGCTGCTTATAACAGTTGCCGGGTGGGGGGGGTTCTTATAATCCAGGGAGGAAACCGGGGGCTAAAATACGGCTGGGGAGTTTTTGGGGTTTTATTTACAGGCTGGGGGAAAAAAGGCGGGGGGCTGTTACTTTAAAAGGGGGGAAAGCTGCAAAAATAAATAGTTGCCAACTTTTGAAAAAGGGAAAAAAAAAGCGGGGTGATCGAAGATGGACAGGGCCCCAATTTTTAATGTCCCCCCAAAAAGCCAGGTAAAAAATTCCCCTTTTAATAGCCAGGTG
The DNA here is from genome assembly GCA_025379985.1 of Phyllomedusa bahiana. Lineage (NCBI taxonomy): Eukaryota > Metazoa > Chordata > Amphibia > Anura > Hylidae > Phyllomedusa > Phyllomedusa bahiana. The sequence continues at coordinate 57,001 of JAODAL010015599.1, read as the reverse complement.
GGTACCCCCCAAACCGGGGGTTTTGCCCCTTACAGGCGGGTTTAAGATCCCCCCTTGTACCGAAAAGATGCCCCCTTTTGTTAGCCAGGTAGATCCCCCCTTTTAAAAAAGCCAGGTATTTGCCCCTTTGGGAAAGCCAGGTATTTGCCCCCTTTTAAATTAGCCGGTAGTTGTTCCCTTTAGAACCAGGTAGTTGCCCCAAATTTGAAAAGCCAGGTGATGCCCCCATTAAAGGGCCAGGAAAGGTTTTCCCCTCTGTCCCAGGAAATTGCCAGACCTCTGTAAGCCTGGAGATGCCCCCTCTTTTAAGCCAGGGAGCCCCCCTTGTAAGCCATTAGTTGCCTTTTGCCCCCCTTTGTAAGCCAGGTAGACCCCCCCCCTCTGAAAGGGCCGGTATTGCTCCCCTCTGGTAACCCCAGGTAGTTCCCCCCCTCTGTAACCCGGGAAAACCCCCCTCTCTGTAACCAGGTAGTTGCAACCCTCTGAAAGCCGGGTATTTTGCAACCCTCTGTAACCAGGTAGAGCCCCCCTCGTAACCCAGGTAGAACCCCCCTCTGTAAGCCAGGTTGTTCCCCCACTCTGTAAGCCAGGTAGAGCCCCCCTTTAACCAGGTAGTTGCCCCCCTCTGAAAAAGCCGGGTAAGCCCCCTCTGTAAGCCAGGTAGAGTCCCCCTCGTAACCAAGGTAGATCCCCCCTTTTAAGCCAGTATTTGCCCCCTGTAAGCCAGGAAAGCCCCCCCCTGTAAGCCAGGAGAGCCCCCCAAACTAAAAAAAATAAAATAATAAAAGTCACTCACCCACCAGGCTCCTGCAGTTTCCCGGCCGATCTCCTCAGCGACGCGGGGGGAAGTGAGTGCAGCCCGCGCTCCCCCCCTGCGCCTGTCTGTATGTACATGCACACCGGGCCGGGCCGTAACATACAGGGGGAGGAGGGAGGAGGGGAACGTTCCCTCAGCCTCCCCCCCCAACCCCCCCGTGCTGTACATACGGGGGAAAAAGGGGGAGGGGAACGATCCCTCTTGCCCCTTCCCCCCACACCCGGCCGGTGCTGTTACTACAGAGGGAGGGGGGAGGAGGGGAACGATCCCTCCCCCTTTCCCCCCGCACCCCTGCGCTTGTAATACAGGGGAGAAGGGGAGGGGGGAGCGATCCCCCTGCCCCCTCCCTGCACAGCGAACTCCGGCGGGTTAAGGGGGGGGCCCGGGGGGCCCTTCACCCCCTGGGAGCGGCCCGGCGGCGCAAGGTAGGCCCACGCTACCTGTCCCCCGGGGCCATTTAAAGAACCCCCGCTGCCTGCTGGCAGCGGGAGGAATCCCATCTCTGCCGGGAGGGGGGGGGGGACCCAAATAGCGGGACCCCCCGCCAAAAACGGGAGAGTTGGCATGTATGTGTATAACGGGAATGGGGGAGCTGGCTATAACAGGCGGGGGGAGCTGGCAATACGGGCGGGGAGCAGGTATAACGGCGGAGGAGGGGTCTATACAGGCGGGGGGGGGGGAGCAGGCTATATACACCCGGGGGGAAAAGGGCCCAATACGGGCCCGGGGGGGAAAAGGGTTATATAGGCGGAAGGGAAAGTGGCATATACAGGTGGGGGGGAGAGCTGGCTAAAATACAGGCTGGGGGGGAAGAGTGCTATATACAGGCGGGGTGGGGGACCTGCTATAACTGCTGTGGAGACGGGCTAAACTGCTGTGAGATCCGGCTAATACAGGCTGAGGAACTGGCTATATAAGGCCGGGGAGCTGGCTATATAGCTGGGGAGACCGGCTAATACAGGCTGGAGGAGCTGCTAATACGCTTTTGGGAGAGCTGGCTATATCTCTGTGGGGAGAGCTTCTATATACGGGCGGGGGGAAGTTATCAAAAACCGGGCTGGTGGGGAGATTTATCTAATACCAGCTGGTGGGGAGAGTTATCAAAATTTATCGGCTGGGGGAGATTATCTAATACCGGCTGGTGGGGAGAGATCTATAACTGTGGTGGGGAGTTTTATCTATAATGCCTGGGGGGGAGAGTTATCTGTATAGTTGGGGGGAGAGTTATCCGTAACGGTTGGGGGGAAGTTACTGGTATGGCTGGTGGGGAGACTATCGGGCTGGCTGGTGGGGAGAGCTATCTGTATACAGTAGGGGGAGAGCAAATTGAACTACTAGTGGGGAGGCTATCTGTATACGGTTGGTGGGGAGACTACTGTATAGGGTGGTGGGAGAGCTATCATTTTTTCCTGGTGGGGAGAGCTTCTGTATATGGCTGGGGGGGGAGCTATCTATTTTTTGTGGGGAACATATTTCTGTATACTGCTGGGGGACTATCTGTCTGTAAACTCCCCTGTAGGGACGTATACCTGTGGGGAGCTGTCGTCTGATTCCCCTGTGGGACCATATTCAAACCATCTCCCTGAGGGGACCTATACTAATACAGTACCCCCTAATGAGGGGCCCTTACACCTACCTAACTTAGGGGACTTATAAAATTATAAGGTTTCTGGAAAAGTGGGTTTTAAATATTTTGTTTAATCTGCAGGGATGTTTTGGGTAGGAAAAAGGGTGTAAAAGGGGGATGGAGAAGAAAGGGGGAATACGAAAAATTTACGGAGAAACTTCACTGGAGTACAAATGTCCTGAAATGAATCTCTTATATGTGGAAAAATGTAAGGTTTATTTTCAGAAAAGGTGTGGGGTTTTATTCAGTCATAGGTGGCGAGATGTTTTGGGTTTATTATTCATTAACTTTGTGTGGTGATCGAGCGGTTTTATTCATCACAGGGGTGGGGTGGTGTTTTTTAAATTATTCATCCATTGGTGTGAGATGTTCTGTTTTTTATTATTTTTTTTTCACTATGTGGTGGTGGTATTGGTCGTGGTGTTGTGGTATTATTCAGTCAACGGTTGCTGAGCACCGTGTACACTGATCTACCACAAAATTTGGGCACTGTTAGTGGAAAATTGGCAGAGGGTGGGCTAAAAGGCTGTCACATCCCCCGTATTAATTGTGTGCAGCCCCACTTCCCCAAAATCACCCCCCTGCTTGGCCGACTTGGCAGCACTTTGCGGTAATAAGGAATTTCTCAGTCGCAGTTGGCCTCGGTTCTCAAAAAAGGTTTTGCCATCATGGTTTTTGGATGTTTTAATGGCAAAATTGCGGCGCACATTGCGCCGCGTATTTGCGCTCTAATACGTGCAAAATGTGTGCCGCAATTACGGTAATTCATAGAGAACGGTAATCTCATAGAGAACTATTATGCCTTGTCTACCCCAGCTTACAATATGATTGAGATGTGACATGTCAATTGTTCGTAGCCGCTGACAATGCTGGTGACTGGGGCCGGCCCCCCCATGCCTTGGAGGTACACAGTGATCAGGGCCTACTTCCAAAACACCCGGCGTACAGTATGTGCCCCAATACGCTGTGTGACCATACCCTTACTGTTAACATCTGACTGTATAAACAGACTTAACCACCGCAATAACTGCAAATAAATGAATAAACATGAATAATCACTTTACTTAAATTCATAAATAGTACATAAAGGGGTAAAAAAAAGCACATGATTTTCAAAAGTGGGGAAACAGCGGTTCATCATACCAAGGGGCTATCATAGAAAATAACAGTTTTGTCTATAGGGTACAATAATTACTTAATTTTGTGGAATCACATCACATAGAGATGGGCGAATTTCTCAAAAATTTGGTTCGCCGACTTTGCTGAATTTTCCGACAAAATTAGTTTCAGTCCGAATTGCTTTAATAAACAGCTATTTCCTGGCTGCACAGAGCCTGTAGGGTGCTGTAGAACGTTGTGCCATGCTTAAATATGCAGAGGAAGCTTGGTTTGGTCTTCATACAATGCTGTGTTTTAGTATGACATGCACATAACTGCCACCGCTATTAGAATCGCCTCACCCTTCTATTCCCTGGGCACTTACAGGGGCAAAACTGACCAAAAAACTGAAGTGGGAACGCAGCCTGACAAGGTAACGTCAGCGCCAGCTGGAAAGAAATTAACTGAGGGCTAAGATCCTACGATAGCGTCAAAGAACACAGAAGTAGGTTACCGGAGCCGCCACTGATCGCAGCACAGTAAGGGGACGTGGCAGCAGGAGTCACCCTGCGCGGCCCCAAAGCATCCGGTGTCATCTACCGGCCTTGTATTGACCCCCACTAGGTCATACACTTTCTCCCAGGTGACATCTGACAACCCCAGCCAAGAGTTCGGTGGGTTGACACACACAAACCCTAGTTGGCATGGCCGGGAGCAGGTGAGGGGCTCTAAACCTGTCTTCAACCACCTCTGTCCTGTTCGCTTCCCCAGCCAGAGAAACTACTATGTTCTGTGGCCTCTGCGCCACTATACAGTGAGGACCAACTATTTGAGGACAGTGGGCAGCAAAGAGGTGGGGAAGACATCTGCTGCTCTTGCAGAAGCGGGCAAATAGTGATGAGGAGAGTTGCAATGGGGGGTTATGTTGCGAGCGGTCAGGCTTTCTACAGTGACACTGTTGAGGAGGACGGCGGTGACAGGCAAACACTAATTGAGACGGGAGGAGAAGAAGGAGGATTTGGACGACAGACAATCTGGGATCTTGGACAGTAGAGAGTTAATGTCTGGGCCGGAGATGTAAAGTTGGGTGTCATCAGCATACTGGTGGTTTTGAAAGCCATGTGATGCTATGAGCTGACCCAGACCAACAGTGTACAAGGGCTTCATCATTAACATTGGGAGAAGAGAGCGGCAGCTTGCGTGTCAGGCGTGGCGCAGCCTTTAAGTCGGTAGTGTGGCCGGGAGTCAGCAGGGTGGCAGCAATGCGAGGTTGGGAGCCAAACAGCTACGATTTAGACCACCCACTTTGCAGGTCCCAGAAATTAGCGGCACAGGGGCTCACCGTGTCAGCGGCGGTAACAGTCAGTCAGTGCAGCTCTTTGGTGATAAAATCACCTACTCGGTGGTGTGGCAGTTTTTTGCTAACACACCAGAGGAGGCGAACATGGCTATATGTCGAATCTGTGGCCATAAAGTAAATCATGACCAGGGACCTAACGTTGGCACCACGGCCCTGTATCAACATCATGCAGTGTCACCATATGTGTTTCAGATGTGGTGGTCCATCCTGTCCCAACAGCAGCAGCACCCAGTGGCACGCCTCCCATTTGAGGCAGTCAAGGCTTCACACCTCTGCCGAAGACAACTCCCTGTCTTTTCCATCATCTTCCGGTCAAGATACTCCTGCTCTTCGTCACTCATGGTGCCAGCAGTCGTTCACCGAGACGATTGACTAGTGTTGAGCGATTATAATCGACAAAGTTGAAATCGGCACGGTTTTTATGTTGATCGTAATTTTCCAATCACGCGATAATTTAGGTAAGAATGCGCATAATCTATTACTATCGCGCCATTTTCGGCGCTTCCCGTCATTTTTGGCGGCCAGGGAGATCAGCTTTAGAGCATTTAAAACCCGGGTGAGCTGGGTGTGCGACGTTATGACTGTGATGTGTATGGTTGTCATTGGTGGAAAATCACATGACCTCGTTTACATAGAACAGCCCCTTTCCCGTTCAGCATCAAATGTTCAGTGTGTCTTATAAGAGCAGGGCGTGTGTTAGCTTTCTCCTCAATATAGCTCAGCGACACAGTTCTCTTTGTTCACACAGACAACTATGCTTCTAGCTGTGAACATTAGAACATAGGTAGATTAGAGAATTTCAGTTCTTAGTTAGTTAGGCTGAGACTTTTAAAGAAGCATCTTGGGCCCGTACAGCTGTAGGAGGGGGGGGGGGGGGTGACCACAGACAGACAGGCAGGCTTTTGAAAGGAGAGTGCATATTGTGCAGCCCAGACTGCTTTGTACCTGCATTGAAATGGCTTTTTTTTTACCAGTTTTTGGCCAGTTTTTGGTGAAATAGTAACTTGTATTTTGTGCAGCCCAGTTTTGTTCAAAGACCCATCTTGTACTTACATTAGGATACAGAACTTTTCTAGTAACTGCAGGTGTATTTCATAGGTGCAAAAAAACCCCTTTTATTATCCGGACATGATTTAATTAGGTTTTTTTTAACTTTTGTGCAGCCCAGTTTTGTTCAAAGACCCACCTTGTACTTACATAAGGATAAAGAACTTTTCTAGTCACGCAGGTGTATTTCATAGGTGCAAAACCCACCTTTTTTATCCGTACACAATTTAATTGGGTTTTTTTCACTTTGGCGCAGGCCATTTTTGTTCAAAGACCCAACCTTGTACTTTACATTAGGATACAGAAATTTGCTAGTAATTGCAGGTGTTTTCATAGGTGCAAAAACCACCTTTTATTATCCGTACAAAAATTTAATTAGGTTTTTTCACTTTAGGCAGGCCACTTTTGTTCAAAGACCCACATTGTCTTTATATATAGATACAGAAATTTGCAAATAATTGCAGGTGTAGTTCATAAGGGGAAAAAAACACCTTTTATTATCCGTACACAATTTAATTAGGTGTTTTTCACTTTGGCGCAGCCCAGTTTTCTTCAAAGACCCATCTTGTACTTATATTAGGATACAGAAATCTGCTAGTAATTGCAGGTGTATTTCATAGGTGCAAAAACCACCTTTTATTATCCGTACACAATTTAATTAGGGGTTTTTCACTTTGTCGCAGCCCAGTTTTGTTCAAAGACCCATCTTGTATTATATTAGGATACAGAAATTTGCTAGTATTGCAGGTGTATTTCATTGGTGCAAAAAACCTCCTTTTTCTTATCCGTATAACATTTAAATAGCTGTATTGCACTTTGGTTCGCCCCAGTTTTTTTCAAATAGCCACCTTGTACTTAAATTTTGGATACAAAAATTTCGTAGTTAAATGTTGGTGTATTTTTATTGGTGCAAAAACAAACCGTTTGTTATCGATATAACTTTTAATAGCTGTATTGCACGTGGTGCGGCTCTAGTTTTTTTCAAATAGCCAGTTTGTACGACAATTTCGATAGAAAAATTTTCTAGCAACTGTTCTCGTTTGTCATTGCTGCAAAAACGCAATTTCTCATCGTTTTAACTTCTGAATAGTTTTATTGCGCTTGTTGAAAACTCAGTTTGGGCAGATAGCGCACTTGTATGATATTTTGTTGAAAACTATCAATTCCTAGTCCTACTGGGCGTTGTAAATCCCTGGGCTGAAGGAAGAACACTGTTGATTTGTCTTATGGTTCTTCCACCAGACCGCAATTTCACAGGTATTCGTTAGAAACATTTTCGTTTCTAATCCTAGTTGGCTGTAGGAAATTAGAGAGATTTAAGAATAGCTGTGATTTTCCGTCTTTTAATAAGAGGCTGTCAAAAACTCTTCCACCTTCTTAAATTTGTATCTTTATGAACATGGGGGCGAAATGCAGGTGGTAAGCGAGCAAAGAGGGGTGTAGGACATGGAGATAGAGGTACAAGAGAAGGTGCTCCTTCCAGTGCTGGCGACAACACGCAAGCCAGTGGATTGTTGGTTGCAGGACCCTCAGGCCTGTCCTTCGCTGGGTCAGGGCCATGTGAATCCAAAACAACAGCGTCCCCAAATTTTTCTTCAGTGGTTAATGCAATGGAAACCAGCCATCTTATTTCCCTGCCCCCCATCAGGCCACAAATGTCATCTCAGCATCGTTCAGATCCACCCAACATAAGCGAAGGCACCCCAAATGTCAACTCGTGAAACCCACCATGGGGCAATCCATTTTCTGAAGACCTCTTTGATGCAAAATGCGGCGGGGTAAAAGGGGTTTTTCCCCAAAGATCAAGAGGCCAAGAGGATGATTTTGTCTGCTCTGATGCCAGTTACTGTTGCATCAGAGGAGGTGAAGGAAAGCCGGGTCAATCGGCAAAAATCCGGGGCGGTCGGCAACGCCTTGAAGTGCTTCTTGCTTCGGTGCCGCAGCTCTGGATGCAGAATGTCAGGACTACGAAGTCACCTGTTTGTTGATGATGATGATGACGACATTCAGGATGCATTTGGTCTTTTCAGCAGAATTTGCTTACGGAGTGTTTCATCAATTGTCAAGGAGAGAGATGGGGTTGTGTCAGCTCGGCTCCCGCATCAAAAAAGGGAGAGACGTGGAGAGAGTGGTCGCAGAAGTCAGAAGTCCGTTGTTGAGTTGTTTCCGCCAGCCGCGATCAGCGGAAAATCAATGCTCTCGCTTATCGCCGTCAGAAAAGGTCCCGGACCTCTCAAGCACTGGCTTAGGCCTTTTTCGACCAAGCTCTGATTCACCAAGCGTGTCATTATGCCGCATTTGCACGTAAACGCATCAGTAGAGGCATGAATCTTAGGTGTTTAACCCCACCAACATGTCTAGTCACATGCAGCGAATGCATGAGTTGAAATGGAGGGAACACTTGGCCAAAAAAGATGTCGTGCTTCCAACCACTTTCACACCGATGTCGTGCTTCCAACCACTTTCACACCCTCTGTCTCCACCTCCTCCTCCTCCGCCACCACCAAGCGTTCCTCAGCTGCCCCAGGTCTTCAGGGATAAGCCTCCGCTTTCAGCCTCCCACCTGTCGGGCTCTAGAGTACCACCAGCACTACCAGAGACCCAACCTTCCCATTCTCCTTCCACCAGTTTGATGACATGCACACGTACCGCGGCCAGTCTAGACGCCGCAACCTTTCTGTTACAGGTTTTGGAGCAGAAGAAAACACTTCAACCCCACCTAACCATCCCAAAGCCAAATGCCTGAATGTCGGGCATTGCCAGGCTTTGGCCTTGGAAATGTTTGCCTTTCCGTTGGTGGACACAGATGGTTTCCACCAATGATGGCCCTTGCCTGCCCCCAATACCAGAAGACGAGATGGCATTTCTTTGCCAGAAAAAAGCCGTTCGTGCCCTGGCATAGCACGTGTCATCTAAACATTTTCAAGCGCAGTTGTCTGCATCTGGGTCCAGCTAAGTCAATCTGACCACCGTACACATGACTAGTAAGCACGGCCAAGGCTGACATTATTCTTGACAGCTCACTGGGTGAGCTGGGTGGATGTCTCTGGTGGCGACGGGTGGCTCTCAGGCTTGGCGGCATGCTCTTCAAAAACCGCAGGGATGGTGCAGGGTTCTTTCCCCAAGGTCTCGGGGTGGCATCATGTGCCCAGAGGAAACCTAGGCTGTGTTGAAATTAATCTGTTTCTTGGAGACTGTAATATCACAGGTTCAGGAGCTGTGGGAGGGCTCTCCGCAACAAACCGAGCGCTGGCAGGGGAAAGAACCTTGTGCAGGAAAGGTTGGTGTGCGATAACAGCCGATACGAAATCTGCTGGCCGCCTTAAGTAATCGGTAGGGATTGGAGCAATCCCTTGCCTGGCACATGTCATGCCATCCTTGTAGTCCAGGAAATTTCTAAAGCGCTACCCGGGTTGACTGCCTGCTGAGGAAGGCTCGAGGTCTGAGCTCGCACTTCCGCAGTTGAACCATGCTTGGTCCGATGGCTGAGTCTGCAGCGTAAGCTCGGCTCCCCGTAAACCGTACTTGTTGACGTGGCAAATACGTGGTATTCCACCTCCTCTTGATCCATGAGATTGTGGCGGCAGCAGCGCATTGCCATTACGCTGTACGAAGTGACCACATGGCCTGAACAAGCAGCAAGTGCGGTAATAGGTGGTGTTGAGCTACCGAGAGGTGGAGGCAGGGACAAGAGCTCATGCCCATCCTTGCCAGTTTTGAAAGAAGCCATCAAATGGTACAAGTGTGGAAATGCCCTTGTCAAGATGAGATTGTGGTGATCTTAGTTCTGGAGCGATCATGGGACACTCTGAAACATCAGGTTCCACCAGAGTCGGAGGAGGTGACGGACTCAGGTTGCGGACACGGAGCCTTTTCTCTCCAGTTCGGATAGAAAGGCCCGCAAGTTTACCAATAGTTTTCGGTCTTCCTTAGGCAGTGGTTCCGCGAGTCAAGGGCTTAGGCAAGGGAGTCTCAGCTTCAGGGTGATCATCTGTGACCAGTCAGGGCTGTGTTGAAGATGTTGCTGGAGGAAGCGGAGGAGGGGATGAGGCTATTATGGCACGACATCATTACGATGTCAACTGCCTTGGAAAAGCGGTGGGCACAGGATTTTAGGCGGAAAGGAAGATGAGGAAGATCAGTTTGCTAGTGCCCCTCGACCAGAGGTTGGGAAATCAAAGCTCCATATATCATGAGTGATTGGATGCTCCATTTCCTCAAACATGATCTCGCATTAAGGCCATCAAAATGTAAAATAACTTTTACTGGGTGACACCTCCTCAATCCCTGGTACAAAAGCCAAAACTCAGCACTATTTTCCAACCACCAAATAGAGAGTAAAATACAGGAAATTGGAGACATGCTGATTGATCAATGGGAGACATCTGTTGTTGTCTGCTTCAGTTCTTCAAATGTCACGGTGGAACAATCGTCAGCAACGGGTCTGCATTAGAGTGCCAATAGCCATTGCCTGCAGAAGCAGCTGCAAGGTATTGTGACAGAAGCCTAATGGGTGACTTCTGACAATATTTATATTTGACCATCCTCACAAGCATGTCATGCAGAGGCACAACCTACAACAACAGAGACCGCCCTCCTTAAGAATCATGGTGCATATGACTATCTGTGTCTAACACCATTGTTTTTGGTTATGTTCCGGACACAATCGACTTATTGGTATCCAAAAAGGGCACAGCATAGAGGTGTTTGTCCTGCCCTGTCTGCCAGGGCGTCATATCTGAGCATTAACTTCAGCACAGGTGTCATTAACAGACAAACGCGATCCGGATTTCCAAGATATGTTGTTCATGTGACTTTCTTCAAGATGAATCAGGCATGGGATCTCTGATGATGTTGTGGCCCCATTGAGTACTATTAGTTGTGGTCTACTTCTCTTTCCTCTTCAAAAAGAAATGGTCTCTTGAAATTTTTTTTTGTTTTAAATTATCAGTTTCTTACTGATTTTTATTCTCAGTTCATAAACAGATAATTTTGCTGGTTTTGTGGTGAGGAGACTTGTAAAAGACACCAACGGTTTCATGCAAAATACCGTATTCCATTTTAGACTCACTTTTATCTTTAGAATTTTGTTTTTTCGCATTGTCAGTGGCTTTGGGGTCATGTTGCTGTGAGATACAGCTATATTCATGGTCTTTTGGAACAGAAAATGTGGTTTTTAATTTGGGATTTCCCCCTTAAAATTTTTTTAACATGGCTGAAAATTCTTTTTTAAAATTTTTTGGGGGCATGTTGCTGGGATAAAAGCTATAATCAGGGTTTCCTTTTGGGAACAAAAAAGGGGCCCCTTTTAAATGGCTTTCTTCCCCCTAAAAAAATTTTTTTAACAGGGCGAAAAGTCATTTTTTGGGGTCTTTGCTGCTTTGAAATGCAGCAATACTACGGGGTTAATTCTAAAAAAAAAAATGTGGTTTAAAGGGGTTTGTTTTTTTTTTTTTGGGGGCGGTTCGTAAAATGCCAGCTATACTACGGGGTCCCATTTTGTAAAAAAAATGTGGTTTTCTACCAACTTTTGGGGTTTCTTCCAATTGTCCAAGGGTGGCTCAAAGGGTGATGGTGCGGGTCAAAAAAGGATATAGGTAGGACACTGTTAATGGAAAACCAATTTGAAAAATTAAAGGGGTTTTTCCCAAAAGATTTTCCCCAAAGCTGAAATTTCCCTGTAGTGGGGAAAAAACCCCCATTTAATAAAAATTAAAAAAAAAGGGGGAAAACCAAAAAAGGGGTGGTTTCCCATTTTTTTTAAACAATGTTTTTTTTAAAATTAAAACTACTAAAAAAATTCTTTTAAAAAAAAGTGATACAAATATTCCTTTTAAATTTTTTACAAGGGAGGTACAGGAAGCCCTTTGAAAGATGTAGGTTATTCGGGAAACATGGTTTAATTTGGGGCCATTCGCCACCCCCCAAAAACAGAGACAATTTTTCCCCCAACATGTTGAGTAAAAACGAGAAAAAGAATCCAAGGGAAAAAAGGGGGACCTGGGTGAAAAAAGGTGGGGAGGGGCAAGGGGCTCCGTAAGGCAAAAAATTTTTATAGCGCTAACCCCCGGCTTGACCAGTTTTAACTAAAATGGTTTGGGGAAAAACCTCCTTTTTCCCCGGGCTTTTTTAAATCCCGGGGGGTAAAGCATTTGGGGGTCATGCTTTGGCCCAGGGGCAGGGGATAGGGGCAATGTCCTTCAAAATAAAATTTTGGTTGAAAGACCCTTTTTTTTGGCATTTTTTAAAATCTGTGGGTCATGTAGTTTTAAAGGGGTTTATGCTGCACCCAAGGAGGGGGATTTCAATTTTCCCCATTAAACAAAAAATGGTGGTTAAAAGGACTCCTTTTTTCCGGGCCCACTTTTTAATCGGGGGCCCAGACGGGTTTTTTAAGGGCTTTACTGCGGCCCAGGACAGAAATAGCCCAATGCCAGTTAACCCAAAAAAGGGGTTTTTGGAAAGACCCCTTTTTTTTCCAAAGCCCCTTTTTAAAATTTTTGGGGGGCATGCATTTTGGGGCTTAGCTGGGGGGGCCCGGGGACGGGTATAGCCCAATTTGGTCCATTTTCAACTAAAAGGGTTGGTTAAAAAAACTTTTTTTTCCCCGGGAAACTTTTTTAATTTGGGGGGCATCCCGGTTTGGGGGCCCTTTTCTGGGGCCCAGGTCTTGGATAATCAATGTCCATTTTCAAGTAAAATGGGGGGTTTCCCAAATTTCATATTGCCTTCGGGCACTTTTTTAATTTGTGGGGCCCCGGGCGGGTTTTAAAGGGGCCCATGCTGTTTACAAAAGGGGTTATTTGAATGGTTTTGGGGATTTTTTTTCTGGTATTTTATCCCCTACTTGTGTTGAAAAGATATAGCAGGGAAATCCTTTTTAAAGGGGTTGGGGAAATTTTAAAATTCCAGCTTCTCCCACCCCTTTTTGGGGGTGTAAAATAAGGGGTTTTTTCCTCCCCCATAGACTTTAAGGGCATCGGCGATAATTTTATGACTATCAAAAATCGTTTTGGGAAAATTTGGACGTTATCAAACTATCGAATCGATCCGTAGTTAAACCACAATCGCTCACCCACTATGATTGACAAGAAAAACAGCAGAATGCTTTAAGCCATCCCTAAGTGGCAAAAGTTTTGGACCGTGCTCCTGTCCATGTTGGTGGTATCCGTCCCCCCCCTTTTTAAAATGGGGGACTTTTCACCATTAAAAAGAAGGGGCCGGGAAAACTTGGCATTTCATTTTATGCCATTGTAACAACAGGTTTGTGGCCCCCCGGGGCCCCCGGGCAATGGTGGCAGGGGGCCCACGCCTGGGGTGGATTTAATTAGGCCCCGGTTTTTTTTACCAACCCCCCCACCAAGGCGGGAAAGGACTTTCTTTGGCGGGATCCTACCAGGTCGCAATCCCTGGCGCGATATTTGGGGGTGGCGCCGGGGCGCAGCCAAAGGTATCGAATCGTAAGACAAAAATCGTTTCAAAGTTCAGGCAAACAGGTGAGGTAACGTACCCAAAAAGGGTTGGGTCCCGGGCAGACAGGAACTGATGAATTTATGGGGAAAAAATTATTAAGGGGGGGTTTTTAAATTGAACGGGGGGAAAAAAAAGAACAGAAAAAAATTTTTTGGGGGAAAAAATTATTGAAAGGGGGAAATTGATGAACGGGATTAAATAAATTAAAAGGGGGAAATTATTGAACAGGGGGAAAATTTGGGATAAAACAGGAATAAATAAAATTAACAGGGGGAAATTATTTGAACAGAGAAAGGCCTTTAACGATTTTTGATGACCCAAATTGGACGGGAGTTTCCCCCTGGGTGAACGGCCCACACAAAAGGGGAAAAAGGGCTCAATCAGGTTGTTCAAGTCTTACCCCCCCATCTGCAAGACATTCAAAAGGGCCAGGAAATTTGGGCATGCACTTCGCCGTTCTTAAAACCACAACACACCCCCCAAAAGCGCAGGGGCCCAGTCCAGCCCCCCCCCAACAAAAGGCTAAATATGTAAATTTTCCCAAACGGGGGAAATTTCCACCTCCTTAGGGTTTTAAGGGTTTATTGATAAACAAGGGGACAGGGTCCCCCCCTTTTTTAAATTTTTAATGTGGGCCCATTTGGCAGTCATTCGTGCCACCTCCCTTTTGTCAGGCCCTTTAAAGCGAAAATGCGTTATTTGTCAGTCGCCGGGGACTACGGGATTGAAAAATTCATTCCACGGGCTTCATTTTGTCATGGACATGGTAGTGGACCCAAAGGACTCCCGCAAGTGTTTGGCAATACCCACGCCAGGGAGCGGGGTCAAAGTATGCCCGTTTTTCACCAGAGCCCCCCACAAAGGGGGATGGACTTCCCTGGGGGGAGTCAAACTTTTTTCGCAAAACCCCCTGACGGGGACTTTTTTTTCGGTGGCACCCAAAGCTGTAGTGAGGTTAAAAAAACTTAAGGCAAACTCAAAAGCCGGGGGAAAAATTTAAATTTCGGGGAACACCCGGCCCAAGGGAAACGTGGTAAAGGGACGGAGGCAAGAGGTACGGGTACACAGATTTTGAAAACAAACTAAAGGGAAAACCCCTTTCCTTTTCCTCTAAAGATTTAAAAATTTTTTAAAATTTTTAAATTTTTAAATTTTATACCCGGAGGGGGTTGTGTGGGAGCCTTTTCCATTACAAATGCAGCAAAAGGTTTTCCCAAAAGCTTTAAAAAATCGGGGACACCGGGTTTAATAGTTCAGCAAATTTTTTGCTTTTTTCACCTGTGTTATTGTTCATAAACAAAATAAACGTTTATAAACCCTTTTTTGCTTTCTTTTAAACCATTTGAAATTTCTTTTGGATGAAATTTTTTCCCCACAGTTAACGGGGAAAGGGCCCCAAAAGGACTTGTTTTTTTAGTTTCTGTAATTTTGGGCCTTACGATTCACATTCCCTTTATATGAAAAAATTTTCTTTACAAAGCCGTTTTGCGGGCATTTGCTTTTGCTTTTTTTGTTCTGCCCCATTCCAGTTTTGTACAAAATTTCAATCAACAATAGCCAAAATGCAAAAAAAAAGCACCTAAAAAATTCCCTGTAGTTATTTCTCCCCCTTTCAAGTTCCAAAAGGGTTGCATTTGAAAAAAAGGGTTTTTAAATGCGGGAAAAAGGGGTTTTTAAAACCACCAACTTTTATACTTAAAGAGTTTTGGATTGTCCTGCAGCCCCCAACGGTTTTGGGGTTTTTTCAGGGGCGGGAGCCGTTTCCCAAAAAACCTCCCATCCCACTCTCCCATCAAATGCAAGAAGCAGGGGATGTCTGCCCCACCTCTTCGTTGCAAAGTAGCTGCTGACTGTCCTCAAATTGTTTGTCCTCAAATTGTTCGTCCTCGCTGTATAGTGGCGCTGAGCCCAGACCACATACTAGTTCTCTGGCTGAGGGACCTGAACGGACAGAGGCGGGTTGAGGACAGGTGAGGGGCGCTGACCTGTTCCCGGGCCATGCCAACTAAGGGTTGTATCTGACGAACCCACTGACTGTTGGCTAGGGTTGTCAGATGTCATCTGGGATGAAGTTGATGACCTACTCAACCAATCAAGAACCCCTGGGTTGCTGATCAACACACGGCCATTACATGACACTGGCAGTTCTGGCCTCACCGAGTCACCCCTGCTGCGACTTCCCTTTACTGTGCTGTGACCCGTGCCTGCGCCAGGAATGTTTGTGCCACTGCCACTCGCATGTGAAGAGCCTGCCACCTGTCTGTCTGACATACTGTTTGTTCAAAAATTTACAGACTCTGTTTAATGAAGATATCTGTATATGATAAATACACACCCTGTATTTGACTCCACATGAACCCACTAACAAGCTTTGGTAACCCTTGGATATAAATTGCACTCCACAAATGGCCAGGAAAAATTTACTTGTATGTGCCGTTTAAAATCACTGTGTATTTTACTGAATATAAAAGCACAAACAGGCTTAATTAACCTTCGGATATGAATTATTGTAAGGGTTCGGTGGATTCGTTGCAAGTGATGATAGTTAAGCCACGCCAGGGAACGGAATCTAAGTAGCCCCCGGTTTTCACCAGAGCCCGCCGCAAAGCGGGATGGACTTGCTGCGGCGTGAGGCTACCAGGTCGTTACCCCTGACGTGACTTGCTTGCGGTGGCGGCCGGGGTACTGCGTGATACAGAATCGTAATCCAAGGCGTAGTCGGGGACAGGCAGAAGGTCAGGGCGGTAGAGCTTCGTGGTCAGAGACGGGCAGGCAGTCAGGGCAGGCGGCAAACAGGCAAGGTCAGGAAACGTAAGCAGGCGGACTGGTACACTGGTAATCAATACGGACACTAGAGACACTCTAAGCTCACTAACGCACACCAACGATCTGGCAGCGAGTGCTGGGGGCGTAACCCTTATATAGGACCAGTGTCTGGAAATAAGCCAATTACCGGGACACTGGCCCTTTAAATCTAGACCAGCCGGGGGCGGGCATGCTCACGGCAGCCGGAACGGACAGGAGCGGTGTGCACAGGAGCGCGGCCAGGTAAGAGAGCCGCCGTGGGGCCGGGGGTGGTCGCGGGTGCCCGCAATGCCCGCACCAGACCCCCAGCAGGCAGGGGAATGGCTGCAGGGGCAGCGGCGCCCGCGGCCGCCATGACAGTACCCCCCCCCCCCTTAGGTCTCCCCCTCTTTTTTTGAACCTAGCAAGGAGATCAGGTGACAGGTTGCCTTCAGGTTTCCACGAATGCTCCACTGGCCCGAACCCCTTCCAGTCGATGCGAAAGAACCGCTTCCCCCTCACTGTCATCAGCGCCAGCACCTCCTTGACCTCAAAGATGGGAACAGAGTTGGCCCCAGGAGAAGGCGAGACAGACCCACGGGAGAAGCGAGTCAGCCCCACAGGCGTGAGGAGCGAGACATGGAAGGCGTTCGGGACACGCAGAGTGGGAGGCAAGCGGAGCTTGTAGGAGACCGGGTTAAGCTGACGAAGTACCACAAAAGGGCCCAAATATTTAGGGCCCAACTTGTAGCTGGGTACCTTGAAACGGATGTATTTGACAGATAGCCAAACCCTATCACCTGGCTTAAATACAGGGGGAGGTCTCCAGTACCTATCGGCCTGAACTTTAGTACGAGTGGAAGCCCTAAGAAGGGCCTGACGAGTGACCTGCCAGAGTGACTTGATGTCTCGTACTTGGGCATCCACGGCAGGAACATGACACGAAACGGCTAGGGGGAGAGGCGGGCGGGGATGTAACCCAAACACAATAAAAAAGGGAGCGGCTCCAGCGGACTCTGAGTCCAGGGAATTATATGAGAATTCCGCCCAGGGGAGATGGTCAGACCAGTTATCCTGACGGACAGACACAAAATGTCATAGATAAGTGCCTAAGACTTGGTTGACCCTCTCCACCTGCCTGTTGGTCTGAGGGTGGTACGCAGATGAAAAGTCCAGCTGAACCTGTAACTGGGCACAGAGAGCCCACCAGAATTTAGTTACAAACTGGACTCCCCTATCAGAGATGATGTGAAAAGGGAGCCCAGGTAGCCGAAAGATGTGGTGAAAGAAAAGCTGGGCTAGCTGGGGTGCCGAGGGTAACCCAGGCAGGGGCACAAAATGAGCCATTTTAGAAAATCCGTCAACCACCACCCAAATGACCGTGTTTCCGGGTGAGGCTGGTAGGTCAGTGACAAAATCCATAGCAATATGGGACCACGGTTTCTCTGGCACCAGGAGAGGCTGAAGCAGACCCGCGGGTCTGAGACGAGGAACTTTGTTCCGAGCACAGGAGGTACAGGCTAAGACAAAGTCTCTAACGTTCTGCGAGAGAGTGGGCCACCAATAGTATCTCGAGATGAGTTGTACGGATTTGCGAATCCCAGGATGACCAGCTGTTCGAGAAGAATGTCCCCATTTAAGGATTCGAGGCCGCAAAGCGGGACGGACATAGGTCTTCCCAGGAGGTAACTGTTGAAGGTCTACAGGAGCTGCCGAAAGAAGCCGTTCTGGAGGAATAATGTGCTGCAGGGGTGGCTCCAAGCCCAACGTGTCGGAGGATCCAGAGAGAGCGTCCACCCTGACGTTTTTTTCAGCCGGTCGGAAGTGTAGTAAGAAATCAAAACGGGCGAAAAAAAGCGACCATCTGGCTTGACGTGGATTCAATAACTGAGCAGATTGTAGATATAGAAGATTCTTATGATCAGTGTAGATCTCTATGGGATGGTGAGCCCCCCCCAGCAAGTGACGCCATTCTTCTAAGGCCAACTGTATAGCAAGAAGTTCCCGATCCCCGATAGTGTAATTGCGTTCGGCAGGAGTGAAGGTCTTGGAGAAGAATCCACACGTCCGCAATTTCCCCGAGGAGGACTTCTGAAGAAGAATAGCGCCGGCCCCAACTGAGGAGGCGTCGACCTCTAAAACAAACGGGCGCTGAGGGTCCGGACAAGAGAGAACAGGAGCGGAAGCAAACGCAGCTTTCAGACGTTTGAATGCCTCTTGGGCCTCGGGAGGCCAAGATTTGGGGTCTGCACCCTTCTTGGTGAGGGCCACCATTGGAGCCACCAGAGAGGAGAACTGTGGGATAAATTTCCTGTAATAATTGGCAAAGCCTAAAAAGCGCTGGATGGCCCGAAGGCCCACCAGGTGGGGCCACTGCAGGACAGCAGAGAGCTTGGCGGGGTCCATCTGTAGACCTTGGTCCGACACGATGTACCCTAAAAAGGGCAGGGAGGTGCGCTCGAACAGGCACTTCTCCAACTTGGCAAAAAGTTGGTGGTTTCGGAGACGTCTGAGCACCCTGGCGGACGTGGTGACGGTGAGTCTCTAGGTCTGGAGAATAGATGAGAATATCGTCTAGATAAACTATAACGCAGACGTATAGAAGATCCCGGAAGATCTCATTAACGAAGTTTTGGAAGACAGCAGGAGCGTTGCAGAGACCAAATGGCATGACGAGCTATTCGAAGTGGCCATCACGGGTGTTAAAGGCTGTTTTCCACTCGTCAACTTTCCGGATACGAATCAGATTGTAAGCACCGTGAAGGTCCAGTTTAGAAAAAAAATTTGCGCCACGTAGGCGGTCAAACAGCTCCGAGATCAAAGGCAGGGGGTATCGATTCTTTATGGTTATTTTGTTCAGGCCCCGATAATCGATACAGGGCCGGAGGGTTCCATCTTTCTTTTCGAAAAAGAAGAATCCGGCTCCCGCAGGCGAGGACGACTTGTGTATAAAGCCTTTGCGGAGATTCTCTTGGATGTAGTCGGACATCGCCTTTGTCTCTGGGACGGAAAGAGGATAAACTCTGCCTCGGGGAGGAGTAGTACCGGGTTGCAGGTCAATAGGGCAATCGAAGGGCCGGTGCGGAGGCAGAGTTTCAGCCTGTCTTTCAGAAAAAACATCGGACAAGTCCTGGTAAGGAGCAGGCAGACCTGGCAGAGACTTCGTAGGGTCAGTAGAGGCAGGCCGACGGGCTGGGCAGAGCGCCCGAAGGCATCGTGAGTGGCATGCCGGGCCCCAGCGAAGAATCTCGCCTGTGTTCCAGTTTAGGGTCGGAGCATGCTCTTGTAACCAGGGGAGGCCCAGAAGGATCTCAGAAGAGGAACGAGGCAGTACGGGTAGTTTCACTGTTTCCTGATGTAGCGCCCCAAGCCGCAGTGTGAGGGGCGCAGTGCAGAACTGAATGGCATCCTTGAGGCATTCGCCACTGACTGAGGAGACAAACATGGGTTTCTGCAGGGGGGTCACTGGAAGCCGGTACTGAGACACCAGCGCGTGGCTGATAAAGTTACCAGCGGACCCCGAGTCCAGGAAGGCGGTGGCCTGAAAGGTGCTGTCCGGCGAAATTCCACATAGAACAGGAATGGTCAGACGGGGAGAGGCCGCTCTGACACCTAGGGATGCCTCTCCTGCGAGCCCTAGGTGCGGGAGTTTCCCGGGCGTACCGGACAGTCCCCAATGAAGTGGCCGGAACCGCCACAGTAGAAGCATAACTGCCTCAGACGTCGCTGTGAGCGTTCCTCCTGGGTCAAATGAGCCCTTTCCACCTGCATGGGTTCGTCCTCATGAACCGTTGGCGGAGGAAGTGGAGGGCGTTGAAAGACAGGAGCAAAGCGAGGTAGCCGGCGTGGTCGAGTCGGCTCGCTTTGGAGACGGAGCTCTTGTTGTCTTTCAGCAAAGCGGATATCGATCCGGGTGGCCAACCGAATCAATTCGTCCAGCGAGGACCGCAGGTTCCGCCCCGCGAGTTAATCTTTGATGCGTCCCGCGAGACCTTGCCAGAACGTCGCCACCACAGCCTCGTTGGCCCACTCCAAGTCCGAGGCTAAGGTGCGGTAGTGCACCGAGTACTGTCCCACAGTGGAGTCGCCCTGATGGAGACGGAGCAGAGCTGCGGCAGCAGAGGAGGTGCGACCAGGTTCCTCAAAGACAGTTCGGAATCCCTGGAGGAAGGCTTGCAGATTAGCCGTCAGCGGATCTCCACGGTCCCACAATGGAGTGGCCCAGGCCAGAGCTTCGCCCGATAGGAGGCTAATAATGAAGGCAACTTTAGCCCGCTCAGTAGGAAACTGATGTCCCAGCATCTCGATGTGGATGGAGCATTGACTGATGAAGCCTCTGCACTTCTTGGGGTCTCCATCATAGCGAGAGGGAAGCGGCAGATGCAGAGAAGGTCCCAGTGTAGGAGCAGGAAGAGCCGAGGCTGCAGGAGCAACAGGTGCAGGCGGGACGGCAGCAGCTGCAGGTAGGCGAGCCGCAAGGTTCTGCATTATGGCCGCAAGCTGGTCGATACGCTGACTCTGCTGGGCGACGGCCGTCGCAACGTCCCGGAGTTCAGGCAGAGGTACCCTGGCGGAATCCATGGCCAGATCGTACTGTAAGGGTTCGGTGGATTCGCTGGACCACCGCAAGCGATGATAGTTAAGCCACGCCAGGGAACGAAATCTAAGTAGACCCCGGTTTTTCACCAGAGCCCGCCGCAAAGCGGGATGGACTTGCTGCGGCGTGAGGCTACCAGGTCGTTAATTCTGACGTGACTTGCTTGCGGTGGCGGCCGGGGTACTGCGTGGTACAGAATCATAATCCAAGGCGTAGTCGGGGACAGGCAGAAGGTCAGGGCAGGCGGGAGATTTTCGTGGCGGAACGGGCAGCGGGGGTCAGGGCGGCTGCAACAGGCAAGGCAGGGAATAACAGGCGGACTGGTAAAATGGAACAATCACATAGAGACACCTCTAAAACCACTAACGCACCCCAAACGATCTGGAACGAGTGCTGGGGGCGAAACCCCCTTATAAGGACCAGTGTCGGCAATAAGCCAATCCGGGACACTGGCCCTTTAAATTCAGACCAAGCCCGTTCGCGCGCTAGGGGGGGGCATGCGCAAACGGCCCGGGACGGACAGGGGCGGCTTTTGGCACCGGGCGCGCCCAAATAAGAGACCGGTGTGGGCGGGGGGGGCCCGGGGGGGTCCCCGCGATGCCCACGCGGCCCCCCAGCGGAAAGGGGAAGGCCACAGGGGCAGCGCGCCCGCGGCCCCCATGAGATTGCTCACAAAATTTCTTCTTTGGGCGTTGAAAAACCCCAAACCGGGGAGGGGCCGCCGCAGCCCGTGGGGCAGACTGCGGGCGC
The DNA here is from genome assembly GCA_025379985.1 of Phyllomedusa bahiana. NCBI lineage: Eukaryota > Metazoa > Chordata > Amphibia > Anura > Hylidae > Phyllomedusa > Phyllomedusa bahiana. The sequence goes on along the minus strand of JAODAL010015599.1, from coordinate 35,448 downwards.
ATCCGTTTGACTACTGTTTCCCCGGTGCCGGGGGCGAGTGCCGCCGTGGTCCGGGTCCCGGGTCATCCCCAGGAGTCTAATAACTTACCCGTCCACGTTCCTGTCTCCCTGCACCTTTGTGCCGGCACTGCGCCCCGGGCTTCTCGTTTAAAGGGCCAGGCGCCGGTAAGGGCTGTTGCCGGCCCCTGACCCATTTGGGTCCTCCCCCGGCAGCTCCCGCCGGATCTTTAGTCCCCCATTGCCTATAAGAAAGCATTCCTGAAGCCTTGTTCTTTTTCCCCATTACCCTACCATTTTGCCTCCGCCCTCACCACAACCCTTGCCGCCTGCCTGCCATCCCCCTTCCCGCTACGAGCCTGCCTTACGTTTTTTGTACCACGCTACACCTCGGGGGCCCCCCGCAAGCAATTTCATGCAGGGTGGGGGACCCTGGAAAACTCCCCGCGCAGCAAGTGACCCCGTTTTGCGGCGGGCTCTGGGGGAAAACCGGGACCTACTTAGATTCCCTCCTTGTGGGTTACGCCATCGCTTGCGGGGGGTCCAGGGGATCCACTCCTCCCAGCGGACAACCCGTTTTTTTACGGGACTACAACAGCAGAAAAACGCGATTAATTTTTTTAAAAAAAAATGCGCAAAAGAAATGACTGGCAAAAATTACCGCATTGGGGGCATGTTAAAACGAGTGTATTTTACTGCACAACGCAGAAAAACACTTAAATTAACCTTCGGAATGAATTATGCACGGGCAAAATTTCTTCTTTGGTTGAAAAACACCGGTTTTCTTACGACTAAAAGCACAAAACTTTTAAAGACCCTTTTGGATATAAATTTGCGCAAAAGAAATGACAGCCAAAATTAACGGGTATTTGGATTAAAAAAAACCCATTTCTTTAACTAATAAAACGCAAAACAGCTTAGATAACTCCGGATTTTCAATGTGCTCCAAACTGATAATAGCATTAAAATGAAATATGCAGTGAATTGGGACGCCACTGGCTAAATTCAATACCTAAAATAAAAATTAGAAGTAAGAGCATTCAAAAAAGCTGGACACCCCCCAAAATGCTGTAAAAAAGTTCTTTCTTTTGTGTGAATCTCAGCTACAGGACTGAAACACACAACACCACAGAGAGGGGGAATGTGAACTGCCAGCGTTGCGTCCGGACTTATATAGTGCGGTGACTAGAGATGGGCAAATTTCTAAAAAATTCGATTCGGTCACTTCGCCAAATTTTCCGACAAAATTTGTTTCTTTCCCCAATTTACTTGGGCACGAATCCTTTAAAAAGCGCTATTTCCGGGTACAGACCTGCAGGGGCTGAAACGTTTGCCATGCTTAAATATGCGAGGGATTTGGTTTGGTCTTCATACAATGTTTGTTTTAGTATAAACCGATGACTGCCGCCCCCTTAGAATCGTTCCTATAAAATTCCTGGCACTTAAGAGGGCAAAAACTGCCCAAAAAAACTAAAAGGGGAATGTACCGATAAAGTCAGCCACAAAAGGGGGAAAAAAAAACTGAAGCTCGGGGGCAACATTAGTGCAGGTGGGAGGTACGGCGGACCCACAGCCATGGGGTCGGGCGGGGCCAAAAGGGAATTTCTGGGGGTGGAAAACACGGGGAAAACCAAGAGGGACAATGACGAGAGGAGGTGGGCCGGCAGCGGTTGAGGTCGGGGCAGGGCAAAATGACATTCTGAGGCGGCAAAACATATTAGGCCACAGGGGGCACAATAAAACAAGTTTGGGGTGGACATAAGCAGCATGAGATAGCATGGCCAAGACTTCGGAGGCGGCAAAACAGTATTGGGCCACAGGGGCACAATCACACAGTGGGGGAGGTCACGGCGGGGCAGCATATGAGATCAGGCGGGGGCAAAAATGACATTCTGGGGCGGCTAAACATTTAGGCCACAAGTGCACAATCACACAGGGAGGTCACGGCGCGCAGTATGAGATCGGGGCAGGGGCACAATGACTTTCTGGAGGGGGAAAAACAGTATTAGGCCCCAGAGGGGAAACAATCACACAGTGTGGAGGCACGGGCGGCAGCAGTATGAGATCCAGTGGCTCTGACACAGTGTGGGGGCACGCAGGGTCACAGCAGCGCATGAGGTCAAGAGGGGCACAAGACATCTGGAGGTGGAAAAACAGGGGGGAACCCACAGAGTGCACAATGACGAGAGCGGAGGTCCGGCGACAGCACATGAGTTCAGCAGTGCCCAAAGAACGGGGAGGACATGGCAGCAGCCACAGCACAGTGAGGTCAGACAGTGGCACAATGACACAGGTGGATTCACGGCAACAGAAACACTATCATGAGGGCAACAATGACAGAGTGTTGGGTGGGTGGAAAACCCAGTCCCTGGTAAAGAGGGTGTAGGCAGGGAGAAACTGCAGCAGATGTGTGGCATCGGGCGGGTGGCGGCATCAAAATAGGGTGAGGCAGGTAGTTTGAACCCAACGACCCCAAAGGGCTTTGGTGTGGGGAAACCGGGCCCGATCCTCCTGATTTCATCTTGAGAAAGGTCAGTCTTCCACTTTTTTCCCGTGGAAAAGCGGGTCTCCTTTGGGGGAACGATGGCCCCGCCCCTGAACACCCGCTCTGATGCCACACTATGGCCGGGCGGGAAGTTCCCACTGCAAACCGGGCAATTCGCCCAAACCCCCTTTTTTGGTTTCCCCCAGTAGCTAGCGGATCTTCTAACGAGGTGGCAAGTGCTGTCCAAGTAGGCCAAAAACCTTTTTGGTTCGGGGACTGCTCCAGGTCCTGCTGCTGCTGCTGGCGACTGCCCCTCATAGGGGTAAAGGGGAAGCTGCTATCAGTGACTCCAGACTTAGGTCACGATGGAGCGGGGACGCTCCTACCCCCCCCCCCCTTTCCCCCAGCAGCCACGGCAGAGTACTGAGCGTGGAACCCCCCCGGTCAGACCGTCAGAGGAGGGACGACCCGCACATAGCAGGGGCCCCAACTGATACGGGGGGATTTCCCTATAGTATTTGATTTGTCTTCCTCCAATATCGGGAAAAAGGCCCCCCATTTTGGACCGGAGCGAGGGTCCCAATAGGGGGGAGAGCCAAAGCCCATCCCTCTGGCGGATGGACTATTGGCGTCACTAGCCAGGAAAAATAAGCATCTGCGGGCCATCTGCAAAAAGGGCTCTGAGGGGCCCTGCCTTTCCTTTTTCCACGTTACGGCCACCTTTGGGGGGTCATTGCCTCATTTTTCCCTTTCCCCATCCACCTCCTCCGCTGTCCTGCTCCTCCTCTCTTGTCCCCCTGGGTAAAAAAACCCCTCATTTCACCAACAATCTTTTGCCCCAATGTCCTCCTCCTCCTCCTCCATTTCATCCCAGGGGACTCATGTGGCCAGAATGTAGTGCCAGCCCCGCCCCCTGCCCAGACAATTTTTCAGCACGTTCCAGGCATGAACAGGAATGAAGTTATTCTTTCCCGTAGTCCTGGCGACTGAAAAATAACGTCCCCTCCTGAATGGCCCAACAAACGCAGGTGTCACGCATGAGCTGCACTGGCTGACTTTCAAAGTTACCAGGGGAGTATTTCTTTCCGGGATAAATCAAAAAATCGTTAATCCTTTTCTTTTCAACAGTGGTCCACATGTGCGGGCGGAATTTCAGGGGGGTGGAAACATCGCATACAAGTGGTTGGGGGGGGCCTTTCTGCTGCTGCAATTCGGGGGGGGTGTTCCGGGCTTTGTAGAATATTAAAGTGCATGCACAGTTTCAGAATTTTCAAAGATCGGTGGAAGACTTCAGGAACCTTTCACAACCAGATTTAAAACGTGCGCCCTGCAGGGCCATGGGCACCCTCCCCGGGGCAGCGCGGACACCCGTTCCTCCCCCTTTCCGTCACCATGGTTTCCCATTTGCAGTTGGCGCGGAGAAAACCACACATCATTTCTTGACATGACGCGGGAAGTTCCTCCCCGTTTACTTTGTTTGCCGAGGCAACCAGGTGTAGAATGTGTGAACCGCTGTGCCCACACATGGGTATGATGGGGCATACTTTTTGGGAGGCGAGATGGTGTTGGGGTGGAGGAGGAGGGGGCGGGCATTGCCGGGGGCAGCGTTTGTCAACGTGGAGGGAAAAGCGGGTCCCTGTCCAAGTTTTTGGTGGCCGGGCTGCAAGCACATTCACCCAGTGGCCGTAAAGGACATTACTTTCCCCGACCGAGTTCAGCTCCAACTCCGCGCTGCCCTGCACCTTGGAGCAAACCGATAAACCAGGGACTAAACCCCCCCTTTGTTCTACAATTTATAAGGCTGGTAAGCCTTTTTGAAAAGAAATTACGGGTGGGAAACCCCCACTCGGCTCGGGACAAGCCTTTTGTTCTCTGAAAGGGCAGAGTCCCCCCATTTTTGGGAAAGGGGGGGACGGGGAGTAAACCAACAATTGGACAGGGACATGGTCATGCTGCACCTTTGAGGTTTGGAGCATATGTTGTCTCTTGCAATCGCCCGCGAACGACTGCTGGCGCCATGAGTAGCGGGACAGGAGCATCGGCCCCGGGGAAAGATTCAAAAAAAAAAACAGCTCCCCCTTCGCAGAGGGTGGAGCCTTGATGGCTGCAATGGCAGCATGCCACTGGGCGTCTGCTGCGTTTCTGCGGCGGCAGGTGGACCACCACATCTGAGCCACTTTTTTCCCAGGGCCCCCGGTGGGGACGCTGCAGTGTTTACGCAGGGCCGGGTGCCAACGTTAGCTCCCCGGCCCCCTTTTTTTTTCTTACGATTCACATATACCCATATTCCTCCTCCGTGTCTTAGCAAAGAACTGCCCCACCGCCGAGTATCGATTTTCCGCCAATCTCCGCACGAGTGACTACTGCCCGCCGCTCCTCGCTTTTTGCCCCTGTGCCGCTACTTTCTTGGACCGCAACGGGTATTTACCCCGGGGGCTGGCTCCCGACCTCACACTGTGCATCTGCTGGGACCACGGCCCCCCCCCCCCCCACACCCCACTTGCGGCTGCGCCGCTGCCTGACCCAAGCTGACGCCCTTTCCCTGACGATGATGAAAAACCCTTGCCCCACCCCCTCCAAAGGGGGTCGGCTACATCATCTCCCATTTTATCGTCACGGGTGTCCCCATCACCGGCCTTGGGTTGCCAAGGCTGACCTATCACAACATGACCCCCCTGCCCCTCTCCACATCTAACTTTGCCGCCTACTGCAAAACCAGGGATATTGGCCCCATTTTTTGTGCCAAGTAGCTGCTGATGCCCTCCCCAAATTGTTCATCCGCTTTTTTTGTGGGTGAGCCCAACCATAGTAGATCCTGGCTGAGGGAAAGGATGGGACAGGGCGGGGTTAAGAAAAGGGGAGGGGTGCCCCCTCCCGGGCCAGCCAACTAAGGGTTTTTGTTGAGGTTCCCCCCGCTCTTGGCTGGGGGTTGTCAGATGTCATCTGGGAGGAAAAGGATACCTAGTCAACCAACAAAACCCCTTGGGTTTCTGAACAACACACGGCCGCTAGATGACACGGCATTGTGGGCCCCACCGATGCCCCTCGGGGGACGTCCCCCTTTCTGTGCGCAACCCCGGCCTGTTCCCGGAATGTTTTTGCCACTTCCACTCGCAGGTGCAGGCCTGCGACTTCTCTGCTAATGCGTTTTTTCGAAAAGTACAGACACTGTTTTATGATGATTCTTTTTATGATAAATATACACCCGTTTTTGTCCAAAAAAAAAACCCGTAACAAGCTTGGGAACCCCGATATAAATTGCGCCCACAAATGGCCAGGAAAAATTTACTTGTATGGTCGTTTAAAAACACTGTGTGTTTTTTAAATGTAAAAGCACAAACGGCTTAATTTAAACCCCGGGACATGAAATTTGGCTACAGGAAAAAAGTATAATTTTGGTTGAAAAAAAAAGTTTATTTTTGTCAGCACCCCAAAAAAACGCTAATTAAACCCCTGGATTAAATTGCGCCAAAGAATTGAGCCGCACAAACTAGTACTTTGTAGGGGTTACAATTGGGTTTTTCTACGCCACACAACAAGAGATACAGGTAATTAACCTTTGCTTTGAAATTTGGCTCAGGAAAAATTTATATATTTTTGCGGTTGAAAAAGACGGGTTTTTTTTTGTCACACACCAGCAAAACAACGCTTAATTAACCCCTGGGTAAAAATTTCGCCAAAGAATTAGCCGCCAAACTAGTAGCTTTTTAGCGTGTTACAATTGCGTGTTTTCTACCCACACAAAAAGAAAACATTGAATTTAAATTTTCTGTGAATTAGGGTACAGGAAAAAAATTATATTTTGGCATTGAAAAAGATGGTTTCTTGGGGGGGCGCACACCAGCAAAACAAGCTTAATTAACCTCTGGATGTAAAAAATTTCGCCCAAAAAATTTAGCCCCCCAAAATAGAGCTTTTTTACGTTTACAATTGGTGTTTTTTCCCACAAACAAGAAATACATTTTAAAACCTTTTCTTTTGAAATTTGGCTACAGGAAAAATTTATATTTTTGGGGTTGAAAAAGACGGGTTTAAAATTTTGTCACACACCACAAAACAACGCTTAATTAACCCTGGAAGTAAATTCCAAAGAAGAGCCCCAAAAATAGTAGTTTTTTGCGGGGTTACAAATGCGTTTTTTACCCCCCAACAAGGATACAGTTGTAAATTAACCTTTTCTTGGAAATTTGGCTACAGGAAAAATTTATATATTTTGGCGTTGAAAAAAAACGGTTTTTTGGGCAGCACACCACAAACAACGCTTAATTAACCCCCGGATGTAAATTGCGCCCAAAAAATTGGGGCCCCCCAAAATAGAGCTTTGTAGCGTTTACATTGCGTGTTTTCTACGCCAACAAAAAAGAATACAGTTTTTTAATTAACCTTTTTTTGTGAATTAGGTACAGAAAAAAAATTTTAAAATTTGGCGTTGAAAAAAGCGTTTTTGGGGGGGGAGCCACCACAAAACAACCTAATTTAACCCCCGGATGTAAATTGCCAATGAATTGAGCAGCCAAAAAAGAAGTGGGATTTGTATTTTAAAAATGCTGTTTCTTTAAAAGAATAAAAAGGAACTGGCTTAATCCCCTTTGGGTATTGAATGTAATGCAGTGCAGTGGGCGACATGGGTTTCAGATCCCAAAACCCCCAAAAATTTGAAATAGAACATTAAAAAAACAGTCCTGAGACAAGCTGAGACACCCCACAGAAAACGCTATATAAAAAACAATTTTCGTAAAGCTACAGCCGCGGCAGCACCTTTTTCCCGATGAGCAAGTGAAGGAGTGGGAGTCCCGCTCGCGCCCGGACAATTGCGGTGACGTCACAAAATCCGCCGCCCTTTATTGGGTTCACCCCGCACAACATCAGGCTATCCCCTTTTTCCCCCCCGAGTGCTTTGCCCATTCGCCATGTGCTCACAGCCATTTTATCAATCAAAAAGACACTTGTTCACCCAATACCCCCAAAGTTTACTCGTTCCGAACCCAATTTTTCCCGAAATTCTAAAAAAAATTCCACTTCGTTTTAAACGATTCCCCACTCTAGGGGGTGACGTCACAGAACCCGCTGGTCTCTGATTGGCTTCACTCTGCACATGTCATTTTGGCTACTCCTTTCTTCCTCCCAACTTCTTTGCCCCTTTAATACCATAGTCTTGGGGCCCTTTATCAAATTAAAAACAGCTTCGTCCTCGAATCACTCCCAAAATTGACTTCGTTCAGAATCGAAGTTTTCCTGAAATTCTAAACGAATTCCACTTCGTTATAATCGATTCGCCCATCTCTAATCATATAGATAATACATATAGCAATATACTAATATGAAATATTCTAGTGCATCACAAAAAATTAAAATATCATTGAAAATAAAATGGGTGTTCGAGGACTTCTCCAGGATCTTTTTATTTGTTATAGGGCTCACAAATGTAATTTTGTCATTCATACTGTAATGAGTCTATACAATACATGGGTTTCTCTTTTTGACTTAAATTATTGATATCAATTATCTTTCAGTGATATTCTATTTTTTTGAGATGCACTAGTAATTGCCATGACACATGTATAGAACAAAGTGCATTTTGCCAATAAATAATTAAATTAGTAATAGTGGTACCATAAGTATCTGTATTTAGAGATATATAATTAATGCATGGCTGATATTCAGTATAATAACATTAGCACAAATGCAGAGGATAAAACATCATTATAGAAACATTATTAAGCTAGTAGTACCCATATGGTTACTCCACAATGGATGGTGGCCGTTGGAAAAGTCCCCGACATGTGTTTCGTGTTTTGGCTTCGTCAGTAGATAAAAGTCAGTGGATTATTCCCTGACGAAGTCAATAGGTGAAACACCTATTGTGATCTTTCCCAGCGGCCATCATCCATTGTGGGGTAACCATGTGGTTACTACTAGTTTAATAATGTCTCTATAATTGTGTTTTATCATGTGCATCTATGTTAATGTTATTATATATCAGCCATGCATTAATTAATTATGTATCTGTAAATATAAATTACTATGGTACCAGTATTACTTATTTAATTGGCAATATGCTCTAAGCACTTTGCTCCATAAACGTATCATGGTAATTATATTTAATATCAGTATATTACTATATGTATTTTATCTATGTGATGTGAGAATTAAGTAATTATTGTACACTATAGACAACACCACTATTTTCTATTATTTGTCATGTGCTTTTTCTACCCCTTCATGTATTTTTTAGGAATTTAAATAAAGTGTTTATTATTTTGTTATTTATTTGCCCGGTATTCTTGGTGCTTTTACGCACTAACATTCAGGGGGTTCCTCTAGTCAGTGTTCATAAAGTCAGCTATCTGACTGTGTAAAAGAACCCTTAATGCTATTTTAGTTAAAGGAAAGCAGTGTGAGGGTTATGTCCAGATTCATTGCTGCAATAAGGAAAAGTCAGTGACACTGTGTCCACCACGTCCTCCCCAAGATTGTGTTGTGTATTAAAGTGACTCCCCTCTCCCCTGTAAGGATTAAAAAAACAAAACAGATCATAAGATCAAGCGCTTACACAGATCTTCGCCACTTTCTTAAGAGTGAAGCTGTATGTGTGTAAGCTGATAAGCAGAGCAACTGACTGGAAAATTGCCTTTCTCCTCCCCTTCTTTCTGTATCATGCAGCTTTTGTACTCCTCTTCCTGCTGTATAGACAGTGAGCAGGAGGCAAGGCAGAGGGTTGTAAAGATTATGTATACTAATTACTGTTGACTGGCCCTGGTCACTAGTCAGATGCTGCCCTAGTGACATACCCTCCAGTGCTTTGTAGTAAACACAGCCCTGTGTATCTGATGAGATCTATGTTAGTCTATATAAATTCTTGAAATCTCAATACTACCGTATATACTTGAGTATAAGCCGACCCGAGTATAAGCCGAGGCACCTACTTTTCCACAAAAAACGGGAAAGCTTATTGACTCGAGTATAAGCCTAGGGTGGAAAATGCAGCAGCTACTGGTGAATTTTAAAAATAAAAATAGATACCAATACAATTACATAGGCAGTTTAATGTCCCCAATAGGCAGATATAGGCAGGTATAGGCAGTTTAATGTTCCCCATAGAAAGGTATAGGCAGTTTAATGTCCCCCATAGGCAGATATAGGCAGGTATAGGCAGTTTAATGTCCCCCATAGGCAGATATAGGCAGGTATAGGCAGTTTAATGTCCCCCATAGGCAGGTATAGGCTGGTATAGGCAGTTTAATGTCCTACATAGGCAGATATAGGCTGGTATAGGCAGTTTAATGCCCCACATAGGCAGATATAGGCAGGTATAGGCAGTTTACTGTCCCCCCATAGGCAGATATAGGCAGTTTAATGTCCACCATAGGCAGGTTATAGGCAGCTTAATGTCCCCCATAGGCTGGTAAAGGCAGCTATATGTCCCCCTAGGCAGGCTATAGGCAGGTAATTGCCCCCATAGGCAGGTTATAGGCAGGTATAGGTCCCCCTAGGCAGGCTATAGGCAGGTATAGGTCCCCCTAGGCAGGCTATAGGCAGGGTATAGGCAGGTATATGCAGCGTATAGGTCCCCTAGGCAGGCTATGGGCAGGTATAGGTCCCCCTAGGCATGCTATAGGCAGGTATAGGCAGGCTACAGGCAGGTATAGGTCCCCCTAGGCAGGCTATAGGCAGGTATAGGTCCCCCTAGGCAGGCTATAGGCAGGTATAGGTCCTCTAGGCAGGCTATAGTCAGGTATAGGTCCTCATAGGCAGGGTATAGGTCCCCCTAGGCAGGCTATAGGCAGGGTATAGGCAAGTAAAGGCAGGTATAGGTCCCCCTAAGCAGGCTATAGGCAGGTAGAGTCAGGCTATAGGCAGGTATAGGTCCCCCTAGGCAGGCCATAGGCAGGTTATAGGCAGGTATAGGTCCTCATAGGCAGGGTATAGGTCACCCTAGGCAGGCTATAGGCAGGTATAGGCCCCCCTAGGCAGGGTATAGGCAGGTATAGGCAGGGTATAGGTCCCCCTAGGCAGGCTATGGGCAGGTATAAGCCCCCCTAGGCAGGGTATAAGCAGGTATAGGTCCCCCTAGGCCAGCTATAGGCAGGGTATAGATCCCCCTAGGCAGGCTATAGGCAGGTATAGGTCCCCCCTAGGCAGGCTATAGGCAGGTATAGGCAGAGATAGGCAGGTATAGGTCCCCCTAGGCAGGGTATAGGCAGTTATAGGTCCCCTAGGCAGGCTATAGGCAGGTATAGGCACGGTTTTAAAACAAAAAAACCCCACTTACCTCGCACCCCGCTGCTCCGTCTCCCGGGCGCGCTCCTCCGTCTTCTCGGGTGATGTCATCAGGCCGCGCACTCAGCGTGATGACACATGCTGCCTGTGCCGGAAACTCCGGACAGCCGCGAGTCTGCGGCTGCCCGGAGTCCACTGCGGAGTAGGGAGCGCTCGCTCTCTGCTCCGCAATGGTGTCTCTTCACCTGTGTGCGCTCCGGAGGAGTCGCATACAGGGAAAAAGATAGCTGACAGCGCCTGGGCCACCGCAGTGCCTGGACTCTGTCAAGTACTCGGCATTCAGTTATATGCGCTCCCTGAGGAGTTACATATAACTGAAGCATCCCTGTTGGCGCACGGGCCATCGCAGCGCCCGAGTGCCGACAGTGACTCAAGTATAAGCCGAGGTCGGAGGGAGTTTTCAGGAAATTTTTTGTGCTGAAAAACTCGGCTTATACTCCAGTATATACGGTATATTTTTCCCCAAAAAAGCTGTTAATGTTTACATTTTTAATGTGATATTTCAATTGATATTCCGGTTATTAAGCAATGTATATATACTGTGATGGCTCACGTGCATCCGGACGCCATCTTGGACCGGCCCCAGGGTCCTTCACTCACGGGATCAACGCTTTGGTAAGCGAGTGGCACACAGACAAGGTTTCTTTATGGCTTCAGCCTGTTTTATTGTTCAGGCATAGCAAACAAAACATAAATCATAAATGGAAAAACACACATGTACTCCCTGTCTATCTGTGGCCCCAGCCTATCGCCGAGTACCACAACACTCTCATATCCAGCTTCCTGCTGGGTTCTGGCTTCTCCTCTAGCTCCTCTGCTGCACCACACTCTGGTAGCAGACCACGCCCCCCGATCACCTGTAGAGATAGGCTCTTTATAGCCATGCAGGGCCTGACCCAACACCAGACATGGAATCTTGGAACTTGGAACGTGGGAACAACCACCCAACCATCTGCAGCTGTTCCGGGGAAGCCAACCCATAATGGCTGGATATCAGCCATGCTACATACAGCTGTCAGCAACCTAGTGTTGTTGACCGATAGCCATTGGCTCCCCCCACCAAGACCAGGCTCTTGGTGGCACGTCTCTATCAGGATGACTCCACCTAGTGGCAGAAACAGGCAACTACTCTTAGTCGCTCAGCCACATATCCCCCCCTCTGATAAAGGCTGTAGGGCTTTCTCACATCGCCCAGGCTCCCTCCGGGTCAAAGCTCCTATTTTGGGGCAATGTCTTCCCTACATCCTGAGGGGCTGAGACAAAATGGTGCACATACAACTCAGTTGTGGGCTCATACCATGCACTCACACATTGGGCAACAGATAGTTTACTGCCACTTACTATAGGTGTCACAACCCATGCACGCTCTACTACAGGGAGGTCATCACTCACAGCCGGCATGCTGACATTCACAGGGTTACCAATGACAACCCCATTACCAGCGCTATCAGACCTTGTAGATTGCCTACACACACAGGCCATCTTGGCATTGTGCCCACTGGGCAGAGTTTTGACTATCTTGGGTCTCGCATAAGCAAGAGGTCCCTGGTTTGTCCCAGCAACCATACTAGTGTTACCAGAAGCTGTAAGGACAGCACAATTCTCAGGGTCTCTATCCACCATGGCCACTTGGGGCGCACCTGAGCCCAAACCTACTACCTCTTTGTCTGCAGGTTTATAAAGAAACCAAAACCTCTCTTCAATACAAGTCCTCTAGTCCTCAAAGACCATCTCCTGCTCCTTAGGGTCAGCTACCTTCTCCAATTCCTCTGGACCATGAAGCTCCGCCTCTTGGCTACTAGCCGACATCTGGTCTATCTCAGTGACCACCTCAGCGATGATACTCTCCACTGCAGTAGGACCGACTGTGGCACCATTTACCTCTGTGCCACCCATAACCTGCTGGTCAATGATTACAGGGTTATTGCAGACAATCCCTACATCTAGGAGACCTCTTCTGATAATCTCAGTCTATTTACTGGGTGAGTTTTTCATGTCTGAGGACTCGCTGGTCCCTCCATACACCTGACTCACGGCAGCTGAAAGACCACAATCACCGTCTGTTTCCTCCCTTCCATGCACTACCCTTGCATGAGTACAGGGGTCGCTGGCACTCACACGAGCTTTACAGATTGCCACAGGTATTTGACTTGTGGTGATCACTTGAGGAGGCTTATATTGCCCTACAGAGGCCACAAACAATGCATATTCTGCAATACAAACCTCACCACAATCAGCAGGCATGCTAATGGTTTCAGCGTCACCATTGGCAACCTCTATAGACACTTTGTCTGCCATGATGACCTTACCTGGCACCTCACCAGTGACAGAGGATATCTTCCCCTGTGCACACTTCTCACTGACGCTTTCTAGCAGCAGACACTCTGCATCAATGGGTGGAGATGTTTCTTTCACATCCCCTATAATCATCTCTAAGGGAGAACTCTCAGCTTCTACCTGGGATACTCCTACATCTTGCTCAACATCAAATTCACACAATGAGCTGGAGGCAATGGCAGACACATTTATACATGGGACATCAGTCAGAGCCGCCGGGCTATTACCTTTATAGTTCTCCCACTCATACACCACTCTGGCCGTGTTCATTTTGGCAACTCCATCACCTTTTTACCCTCCGTAGGTTCAGCGGACATCTTGCTACAAATGGCATCCCTCTGCCGTTCGCCCCAAACCACAGGACATAATACCTCTGAGATACTGTTAATATGTTTCTCCATCTCCTGTAAGGAAAATTTATCAGCTGCCTCAGAACTAGGCACTTATTTATCATCTGGGGATTTAAACCCGCTCACCTGCCTCTCTCTAGGGTTAAAGCCTACACCCAGCTCTGTGAGGTCTAGCAGCTCACTCCTTCCATCACTGCAGTCTTTGTGACCATGGCAGAAAAAGCTACTGGCAATACAGCAACCATTGAAGCAAGTGAAATCAGTAGAACTAAAGGACTCAGCATGACATTTCTCCTCATACTCTGCAGTGCTACAATCCAGCTCTCCATCACTCCACTCTGTAATACACTGCTCAGGGCTGCACACAGAATCTGCCTCAGCATACATTTTCTCTACACCGGTATCTTAGGCCTCATTCATGCAGGCATGCACCTTACCAGAGTCTGGACACACCCTCATTAAACTAGTCTCCTCACACATTGTAGGAGCGCAAACATCCCCAGGATTCTTCTGTTCCCTTCCAGGCTGCACCCTGAAACAGGAAGACTCCTCTCTGGGACCAACAGCAGTCAAACAGAACTGGTGGCTATCAATCACTGGGCATGCATTACATGCAACTTGCATGCTACTATCAGATACACACAGTGCTCTGGGGTGACTGCCAGACACACTCACCAGCACGGCTCCAGACACTTCACACACAGCTTCGGGGCATGCACACTCATACGTTTTTACAGCAGGAGGTGCAGAAGATACCAGGTTGCTATGGGCAACCGCATTGGCTAAACCTGAGCCTGTAGCGGTGGCACATTTCTCCAGACTGTCATCTGCCACAAGACACACATCACCTGTGCTACTTGGGCTGCTCTCCCCTAGGACCTCTAGGGGCACACTAGAGCTAACCTCTCCCTGCTCAGGCTGTGTGGCATGGCTATTGACTACAGGTATATTTAACCCCTTAGTAGCATTTTCAATGGGTGATAACGTGCATACGTCCTGAACAAAGAGTTCATCAGATTTTACAAGTCCAACTTCCACAGTCTCACTGCCCTCTGGACTCTTCTCTTGGCCTGGTAACATCTCTGGGTACAGGTTTAGACTTTCAGACCATGGGTCTCCACCCACCACTATCTCAAAGACCTTCAGAGGGGACAACTGTAGCTCTTCCCTCTCAGGCAGCGGCCCTGCACACTCCACAGGGGGTGCTTCCCAGGAAAAGTCACTTGCTTTGCCTGGCACCCTCGCCGTCTCCCACAACTGCCAGAAATAGGGGAAGTCTCTGCCCAGGATAAACTCAACTTGAAGGTCTTCACATACCTCAAGTACATGACTGGCAGTCCCACAACAAGTGTCAAAATGCAGTGCAATAGTCTTACCCTTTTCTGGTCAGGTCTTCACAAAGGGTATGATGTCTGGATGCACTCTAGAGACCCTTTGGCTGCAGTCCAGATCAACCAACAGTGTGACCCCTCCTACCAGCATCTCCACTGTTCTTGGCTGCCTCTCTTCTGAACTCCTGATCAGAGAAAACTTAGGATCACATCGTGTTCTGTGGCCCTGCTCCTCCTGCTGGACAACAGCGGCTTGTTGCCATTTAGGTGGGTTGCTCCTAGTCACAACTGTATCCATGCCTGTGGGCAATTCTGGTTTGCTGGATGTGGAACCCAGGGGCCTTTTGGAAATAGGACATCCTCTCCAGCACATTTCCACCTGTAGGCAGCCGTTGCACCATTCTGGCTGGGTATCCTTGCCCAGCTTGAACTCTTTACCTCTAGGAACCATAGCAGCTTGGTTTGTGGGGAGTCTGCCTTTCCCAGACTGCTGACTCTGGTTGATAATTGCTTTTAGTGCCTGCTGCTGTGCCTCAAATTGTGACTGGAGCTGTCTGTTGTCCTCCAAAATTTTGGCATTCAGCTGCTCAGTTTGTTGCGTTGCCTGCATCAGCTGAGCAAGCAGCTCCTCCATGGCCAACATTAGCAGCAGATACACAGTCTCTTTATGGGTGTGTCTCTCTTTCGTTAGGAAATGCTTTGATCACACGGAGCTAAAATCCAGCAGTCCTATGTAGACTGCAACAGTCCTGTGAAAACCGTCTTTCTCTACTTTGTACACAGTCTCTTATAAGCACTGCTTCACATTCAGGCCTCTGGCCCTTTCAATATTGTTGCAGCAAGACTTCACTTTGCACTGTAGCACCAACACTATGCAGTATATACCAGAAAAAATTACGCCCAGTCCATGCCACTTCAGGCACCACATCTTGTGCCCACCTTTTGTGTCACTGCGCCTATCTTGCCAAGTTCGTGCCTTAATGCCCACGGCATCTTCCACCATATGTGACAACTCACATGCATCCGGACGCCATCTTGGACCGGCCCCAGGGTCCTTCACTCACGGGATTGCCGCTTTGGCAAGCAAGTGGCACACAGACAAGGTTTCTTTATGGCTTCAGCCTGTTTTATTGTTCAGGCATAGCAAACAAAACATAAATCATAAACGGAAAAACACACATGTAGTCCCTGTCTATCCGTGGCCCCAGCCTATCGCCGAGTACCACAACACTCTTTATAGCCATCCAGGGCCTGGCCCAACACCAGACATGGAACCTTGGAACCTGGAACGTGGGAACAACCACCCACCCATCTGCAGCTGTTTCGGGGAAGCCAACCTATAATGACTGGATATCAGCCATGCTACAACCTAATGTTGTTGACCGATAGCCATTGGCTCCCTCCACCAAGACCAGGCTCTTGGTGGCACATCTCTACCAGGATGATCCACCTAGTGGCAGAAACAGGCAACTACTCTTAGTCGCTCTGCCACAATGCATACCTCCCAACTTTTAGAGATTCCAAAGAGGGACACGTCAGGTCACGCGTCTAACCATGCTCAAACACATGACATCACACCAAGACACACTTCTAACCACGCCCAAACACACACACGCCAATTTTTCAGGACACATTTCAGGATTGGATTGTATCCAAAAATGAAATATGAAGTAACTTGTTATGTAGTATACAGCGAGGAAGTATCAGATACTTTGTAAAGCAAGATAATCAGGTTATTGACGCTAATCTGTTTTCTAATTGAAAAATAGGGACATTTATAGAGCAAAAAGGGACAGAGGGACAATGGTTAAAAATAGGGATTGTCCCTCCAAAATAGGGGCACCTGGGATGTATGTATATAGGGACCTGTTTTATTAGTTGTTGCTTATGATGGATCACACTCAGAAGATGTCTCTGTACAGCTTCAGTCTTACATGAGCTCTGAGGATTTGGAGGTGTGTTCTTCAATGGTTCGGTCCTCAGCTGCCACTGTGTTCTGTTAGTTGTTGATTACACTCAGAGATTTTCTTCAGGCACTATTTTACATGAGGTGTTAGCTGCCATTACACATGTGTCTGATCAGGTCCCTGACCACTGAACCAACAAGTTGCAATGTTCTTTAGTACACACATACAAGTAGTGAGACCCACAGAGGCCATACAACATATAACATATTGATCCAGAACCCTTTGCTATGCTCCAGTGACTGAACATTAAGGGGAACATGTATGAAAACTGTCTAGGTCTAAGACTTTCTTTGTTGCCCACAGCAACCACTCAGAGCTCCACTTTCATTTCATATAGTGTTCAAAAAAAATGATAGGGGAGCTGTGATTGGTTGTTATGAGCAATAAAGAAAGTCTTAGCCCTAGACAGTTTTTATACATGAGGCCCTAAATTTTCACCCCTGCCCGATATTGGGCGTACCCATTTGTCCTAGCAGGAAGTGCGTTCCCGCAAATGGGTGTATGGATATGTCCTGCAGATCATGTGGGCTCATAAGTGAGTCCCACACAATCACGACATGGGATCAGCGGTATGTTACTGCTGGCCTCATGCCGTATCAACCACGAGCTCCGGTCACAGTGATTAACCCTTAGATGTCACGATCTATCACGACTGCCACAGCTTCGGTGAAGACAGGAAGAGTGAGTTCCTCCTGTCTGTAATCGGTGCAGCAGCGGTACTGGTCTCCTACCAGACAGCCCAGATGTTTTACTAAAGCATCCGGGCTGTCTGTGATGTCACCATGCCCTGTAATGCATTATCTGTATTGCCAAGCATGGTGACTGACAGTTACCATAAAGATCAGTATACAGCAGCAATTTTTGGCGATTTTTGTTCATCCCGCCACACAAAGCGATCAAAAACTCATATAAATGCCAAAGTGGTGTCAATGAAAATGTCAGTTAATTCTGCAAAAAAAAAACTTACACATCTCTGTATACAGTAAAATAAAAAGTAGACAGTGATATACAAAAAACACTTTTTTTAAAGCACTTCAGCATAAAAAAACCTATAAAAATTGGGTATCACCTTAATTGTATCGACCCACAGAGTAAAATTAACTTGTCATGTATATTGCACAGTGAGCACTGTTAAAGATAAAATTAATAAACACTACTAGGATGGCAGTATTTTCTTCACCCTGCCTTCCAAAAAACAGATTTTAAACCAACCAAAAAGCCTTGTCTACCCAAAAAATGATACCAATGCATCCCACAAAAAACACGCCCTACATAGCTCTGTACACACAAAAATAAAAAAGTTATGACTCTCAGATTATGGCAATGCAAAAATGTGTTTTCCTTTTTGAATAAAAGTGTTTTTATTGTGTAAAAGCAGTAAAACATAAAAAAATATACAAATTGGGTATTGCTGCAATCATATCAACCTGCTGGGTAAAGCTGGCTTGTCATTTATACCGCACGGTGACCGCTGTTAAAATAAAAATAAAAAACACTACCAGGATTGCTGTATTTTGTTTAAAACGCCTCACAAAAATCTTAATAAAAAGTGATCAAAGCGCAATATGCACCCAATAGTGGTATCAATAAAAATGTAAACTATCCGCAAAAAACATGCCCAAAACAGCCCGTTACGAAAAATAAAAAAAGTTTGTTATCAGAAAAAAAAAAAAGGGAAATTTTTTTTTTATAAACGCATTTCTATTGTGTAAAAGTAATAAAACATAAAAAAACTATATACAATTTATATTATTGTGATTGTACCAATCCACATTATAAAGTTATTAAGTTATTTACACTGCACAGTGAATACTGTAAAATTGAAGCCAAAAACACACTGGCGAAACTGTGTTTTTTCCCCCATTTTCATGGCCCAATGGTAAAAAAAAACTCATGTGCATATGGGGGGATTTGAACCCAAAAATTTAGGGTTTTTTTTTCCGGATTATTGTAAAAATTAAACATTTTCAGCTAAAATTGCAGATTTTTGGGAAAAAATTTTTTTTTTCTTTTTCATGCTTAAACAAAAAGAACTTGTGATACACTTGGGGCGTCAATTACTCCAATACTTTGGAATTTTCCCTTAAAGAGTCCCCTTTCACCCCCAGGGAACCTCATGAAATAACAGGAGAAAAAAATAAAAACATTTCCTTAAATATGCATTGGGAAAATCAAAGCATTTCACCTGAAATTTTTTTTTAAAAAAAGGTACCCCTGTTAGACGCTCTGACGGCCGGGGCCCAAAGTAGCCCCTGACAGCTGTATCAACTTTGCCTCTGGCTGGGAGATTTCCCCTGTGCGGGGGGGGGAGGAGGAAGGGGGGGGGGGGGCCTGTAAAAGTCTAAAATTTGTCCCTGAAATAATGACTGAGCCCTCTGCACTGTAATGCATGTTTTGAGAAAAAAAAGTTTCTGTTTATAATACAATTTTTTGTGTGTTTCTGGGGGGAGGTGATAGGTGCTCTTTAAGGGGTATAGTTTCCAAATATGGGTCTTTTTAGGAGGTTTATTAAGTTTAATCCTTGGGTGTCCCAAACCTGTAATGGTCCCTAAATAAAATAATTAAAAATGAGACCCCAAGTGAGTAGGTGCCCCTCCTTTTCTGAGGCTTGTGGTTGAGACAAATATCGCACTAGGGCCATGCATGGGATATCAATGAAAACGGCTAAAATCTGAGAAATGAATATTGAGTAGCATTTCCCTGATAATTACCGTGTTCCAGGAAAAATGGATAAAAAAATAAAAATTGCAAAAATGGGAATTTTGAAATTTCATTCACCTTTCTTTATTTCTGTGAATTTAAATAGTAAACTTCTAAAATAGTTTTGAGGATATTATGGGCAAATTTGAAATGGGCAAGTTTTTATGGTGATCGGTTTTTTTTGATCATGCGATAATTAGGTTAAAATCTGTGCATATCTATTAAGATCGCCCCTTTTTTCGGCGCTTCCTGAAATTTTTGGGGGGCAGCAAATCGATTACAAAATAGGCAAGGGTGAGATGTTGGGGGGGCATTAGGGATGGTAGGGTTGGTTGGGGAAAAATAAGGGGAACCCGTTTTCATGAAAGGTTTGTTACCCTAAGGTCCTCGGCTCAGAGCAAAAGGGAGGGGCCTTCTTTGGGGGGCAAAAAGCCTAAAATTAAACCCAAGAAAAAATTTATTTAGCTGTGTCCTTCCTTGTTGTTGGGGATTGGAAGATTTTAAAATTAGGTGAAATTTAAAAAGGGGGTTTTATGTGGTGGGGGGGGGGAGAGGGGGGGCCCCCGGGCGGGGAAAAAAGGGGACAGTTTTTTAAAAAAAGGAAAAGTTTACAAGATTAGTTTTGTTTTGAATGTTTTTTTTACGTTTTTTATTAAAAATTTTTGGTTTGGGGGACCCTGAATTTTAAGGTTAAATTTTTTAGTTGGGCTTTTGTTAGGGCAAAAATCCCTTTTTTTATCATTTTTAATTTAGGGGTGTTTTTTTTAATTTTGATTATTTTTTTGAAATTTTCCCCATTGTATTAAATTAAAATAGAGGGTGGGGGTTGATGGGGGTGAAAAATCCTTTTAATATGATAAATTTCGTGTTTTTTTTACTTTGGGAAAGTTTGTTCATTTTAAATTTTTGCACTTAAAAATGAACGCTTTTTTAGAACAGGGGGAATTGATAGGTGCCAAAAAATACCTTTTAATTTTTAAATCATTGGGGTAATTTTTTTTTGCACTTTTGCCCAGCCAGTTTTGTTGATAGGGGCCCCTTGGTTTAAAAAAAGCAATTTGTTAGTTCCCAAATGTTTTTGTGGTGCCAAAAATCCTTTTTTAGAATTAAAAACCCTGTTTGCTAGGGTTGAAAATTTTGTTTTTTGAGGCATTGGGAATTAAGGGGATCTGTTTTTTAGCCCCAAAAGGGGTGATTTGATTTGGGTGCCAAAAAATTTTTTAATTTGAAAATTACGTAGTGTTTTTTGACTTTTGCCCGTCCAGTTTGTGATAGAGCCACCTTGTAGTTAAATTTGAATTTCGCAATTGTGGTTCCACAAGGTGTTGATGGTGCCAAAAAATCCCTTTTTTTTCCCGAATACATTGTAGTGTTTTTTTGTTTTGGGCTTCGTTTTGTTTTGGGTTTGCATTAATGTATTTGAATTTTTTAGAAAGGTAAATTGATAGGTGGGAAAAAAAATATTTTTTTTTTGGATACTTAATTTTGGGGTTTTTTTGATTTTGGGTTTTTTGGTGGCCCCCTTTGAAGTTTAATTGAACCGAAATTGGGTTACCGGGTTGATAGGTGAAAAATCCCTTTTTTTTATCCGAATACATTCAGAATTGTTTTTTGGACTTTGGTGCACTACAGCTTTTTTCATTAAAAAGGGCACCTTCCCCCTAAATGGAATACTGCAATTTTTTAGTACCACAGGTGAATTGATAGGTGCCAAAAAATCCCTTTTATTACCCGAAACATTACAGATCGTGTTTTTTGCACTTTTTCCCAGTCAAGATTTTTTGATGACCCATTGTAGTTAAATTTGAAATCCAGAAATTGTGTAGTTACCAAGGGAATTGAAGGTCCCAAAAAAATACCTTTTTTATTGAAAAATTACAGATACTTTGTTTTTTACTTTGGTAATACAGCTTTGTTCATTGAGGCCCCTTGATTTAAAATGTAAATATGCAATTTTTTAGTCACCCGGTGAATTGATAGGTGCCAAAAAATCCCTTTTATTATCGAATACATTACAGATACGTGTTTTTTTCCCACTTTTGCCCAGTCCAGATTTGTTGATAGAGCCCTTGCAGTTAAAATTTGAATCAGAAATTTTTGTAGTTACCACAGGTGAATTGAAGGTGCCAAAAAAATACCTTTTATTTTGAATACTTTTCAGATAAGTGTTTTTTTTACTTTGGGCCTACGCTTTTTTTAAATTGAGGCCCTTGCACTTAAATGTGAATACTGAAATTTTTTTAGTCACCACAGGTGAATTGATAGTGCCAAAAAATCCCCTTTTTATTACCCGGGAAAATTAAAGATACGTTTTTTTTGCACATTTGCCCAGTCCAGTTTTGTTGAAGACCCACCTTGCATTAAATTTGAATCGCAATTTGTATTTTAATAGGTGAATTGTGGGTGCCAAAAAAATCCCTTTTTTTTATCGTTTACATTCAGATACATGTTTTTTTGTTTTTTGGTGCACTACAGCTTTGTTCATTGAGGCACCTTGCATTAAAGTGAATACTGAAATTTTTTGTACACAGGTGTTTTGATAGGTCCAAAAAATCCCTTTAATTTCTGTTTTACTTACAATTTGTTTTTTTTTGCACTTTTCCCCAGTTAAGATTTGTTGATAGAGCCACCTTGCAGTTAATTTTGAATCAGAAATTGTGTAGTTACCCAAGGTGAATTGATAGGTGCCAAAAAATCCCTTTTATTTCCCGAATAATTTCGATACGGTTTTTTCATTTTGGCGCGGGCCCCAGCTTTGTTGATTGTAGATTACTTTGCAGTTATATTTGAACCCAGAAATTTTGTTTTGATTTGGGGATTTGAGAATAGCTGTGATTTCTGTCTTTTAATAAGGGATTTTCCCAAAATTTTTCCATACCTTTCAAATTTGTTATTTTGAACATGGGGCGAAAATTTAGGGGGTTTGCGAGCAAAGAGGGGGGTGGACATGGAGGTAGAGGGGTACAAGAGAAAGGGGCTCCCTTTCCCGCGCTGGCGACAAAACGCAGCCAGGGACATAGTTGCAGGCCCCCTAGGCCCCGTCATCGCGGGTCAGGGCCCCGTGAATCCGTAACAAAACGCGTCGCCAAATTTTCCTTCAGTGGTTAATGAAAATGCATCCCGCAGTCTTCCTCCCCGTCCTCTCAGTCAGGCCCCAAATTCGTCATCCATCACCAGCATCCCTCCCCATGAAGCAGCCCAAAAGTCAACTCGTGTACCCCCCCACTGTGGATAATCATTTTTTTGAAGACCTTTTGATGAAAATGGGTTGGGTCAGAAGGTATGTTAAAGATCAAGAGGCCAAAGAGGATGATTTTTTCTGCTCTGACGCCCAGTTACTGATGCCATCAGAGGAGGGAAGGAAAAACGGTCAATCGGCAAAAATCCCGGGCGGTCGGCAACGCCTTTTCGTCCCCTTGCTTTTTGGGGCCCCAGCTCCCCGGATGCTGAATGTCGGACGCGAAGTCACGTGTTTATCATGATGATGACGAATTGCGGATCCAAAGTGGTCTTTTCGCAGAATTTGCTTTTTGAGGCTTCATCACTGGACGGGAGGAGACGGGTGGGGGAGTGTCAAAATACGGGGGGTTCCCCCTCAAAAAAGGGAGGGGCGGCGAGAAGTCCGCTGATTGATTCCGCCGCCCGGTAGCGCAAATCCCCTTTCTGTTAGCGTCAAAAAGGGCCCGGCTCTCAAGCCCGGGTTTTTTGATCAAACCCTTTATTCACCAGCGTGTCATATGCCGCCTTTTCCGTAAACGCTAAGTAGAGGCAAGAACCTTAGGTGGTTAACCACCACCAAAAAGTTTGTAATGCAGGAATGCATGAGTTGAAATGGGGGCAACACTTGGCCAAAAAAAGGCCCCGACCCACGCCGGGCCTCCAACCACTGTCACACCCCTGTTCCGCCTCCTCCCCCACCCCCAAGGTTCCTCAGTGCCCTGTTTCGATCAGATAGGATCAGTCCCTTTTGCCTCCGATCGCCCGAGTACCACCAGCACCACCCGGACTCCTACCCCTTCTCCTTCCCCCAGTTTGAGCCCCCCTGCCGTTTTCAGCGGCCGTCAGCAGCCAGCCTTTTGTCTTCCAGGTTTGGGGGGGGAAAAAAAACATTTTTTTAAACCCCAAAAACCCCCCCAAAAAATGGGCCGGTGGGGGGATTCCAGGTTTTGGCCGGGGGAAAAGGTTTGTGGGGGGACAACAGATGGGCC
The DNA here is from genome assembly GCA_025379985.1 of Phyllomedusa bahiana. Classification (NCBI taxonomy): domain Eukaryota; kingdom Metazoa; phylum Chordata; class Amphibia; order Anura; family Hylidae; genus Phyllomedusa; species Phyllomedusa bahiana. The sequence continues at coordinate 11,793 of JAODAL010015599.1, read as the reverse complement.
GCCATCTGGCCCTTTCCCTGGCCCCCAAACCCGTGCCGGGGCATTTTTTGCCAAGAAACCGCCCTGCCCTGGCCCCAAAGGTTTTTAAAAAAATTTAAACGCGTTGTTTTTTTTTGGGGAAAAGTTATTTTGAAGGGAAAGGATAGTTTAAACGGAAAGGGTATATTTGGGGGACGCTCATGGGGTGAGCTGGGGGGGTGTCCTGGGGGTGCGGTGGCTTAGGCTCGGCGCACGTCCAAAACCCAGGGGGGGGTGGGCAGGGCCCCCCGGTCCCTTTGGGGGCATCCGTCCAAGGAAACCCGGCCGTGTTGAAATTAAACCTTGGAGCCATCCCAAAAGGTGGAGGTTGGGGTTCCCCCAAAGACCCACCTGGTGGGTGCCCAAAAAAATTGTGGCCGGAAGGGGTGTGGATAAGGCGAAATCGCGGCAAATTAAGTGGGGGGGGAGAAATTTCCGGAATTTTTATGGAAAATTTTTTGTAAAAATTTTTAAAGAGTAGCCGGGTTGGATGTGTGGGGAAGGGTGGGGAAATTAAAATTTGATTCGGTTGACCCTGTTGTTGGGCCCCGGTGGTTGAGGTCCAGCCGGCCTCCCCGAAGGGTTATTTTTGGTGGCAACAGCGGAATTCACCCTTTCCACATTGCTCAGGATTGTGGCGCGCGCAACCATTGCAGTACGGGAAATGCCCCAATGGTGACGCAGGGGGCCGGGTGTTTGCCCCAGAGTTGGGGAAGGTGAAAAAGTCTGCCTCCTTGCCAGTTTTGAGAAGCCACCAAAAATGGTCAGGGGGCAACCCTTTTACATGAGCAGGGGTCTTGCTGGACTGTTGGACACTCTGAACAAAAGGTCCCCCCCAGCGCGGAGGGGGAGACGGACCAGATGGGACACGGAGTTTTTTCCGCAAAAACCCCAAAGGCCGCATTTCACAATTTCATCGGTCTTCATTGGCAGTGGTTGGGGGGGGCCCGAACTAGTGAAGGTGGCGCATCAGCTCCAGGGTGATCATTAGGCAAGTCGGGCTGTTTTTTAAGTGTGCCGGAAGCGGGGAGGAGGAGGAGGAGGTATTCCTAGACACGATGTTACTGACGCCCTGCCCTTTGGGAAAAAAGGTTGGCGCGAATTTGAGGCGGAGGAGGAAGTGAGGAAATCAGTTTTTCTAGTGCCCTCGACCCAGAGGTTGGGAAATAAGGCTCCATCTCTCACATGAGTGCTTGGAGGGCCCCCTTTTTCCCCCAAAAAAAAATTTTTTCCTGGGTTTTAAAGGGCCATCAAAATAAAAACCAAAACGGGTTTATGGGGGGGCCCACCCCCTGGTTCCCCCGGTAAAAAAAACAAAAAATTTCGGAACTTTTTTTTCCCACCCACCAAATAGAGGGGGGGAAAAAAATTCCCGGGGGAAAAATGGGGGGCCCTTTGCTGTTTTGGATAAAAATGGGGGAAAATCTGTTGCATTGTTTTCACTTTCCCCCAAGGGGTCCGGGGGGAAAAAACTTTCCCAGGGGGGACGGGGGACAGCAGTTTGGAGCCCCCAGTAGCGAAAGGGGCGGGCAGAAGGAAAGGGGGCGGAACCCAAATTGGGGGGGGAAACTTGGAAATTTTCCTTTGTTTACCCCTTTTAAAAAAAAGCATATGAAAATTGCGGGAAAACTTTCCAAAACACCAGAGATCAGTTTAAAAAGGTTTTTAGGGCTAGGGGATTTACTGGGGTTCCTCAAACAGGATTTTTTTTTTAAATTTTTTGGGGGGAAACCCAAATTAAAACTTGGGTATAAAAAAATGGCAAAAAGGGGCCGAGCTTTTTTTAAACCCACCCCATAGAGGTGTTTTTCCTGCCCCGGGCCGGGCCACCCTTTCAAAATTTTAAAAGGGGAAAACCCTTTTTCAGCCACAGTTGGGAGGGGGTAAAAAAACGGGGAAAAAAAACGAAATCGGTTTCCCAAACCAAAATAATTTTTTTAAATCGTTTTGACTTTTTTTTTTAAAAGGGGGGAACCCAGGATGGATCTCTAAATTGTTTTTTGGGGCCCCAAATTGCCGAGGGTCAAGGGGGAATTGGGGTTTGGGGGCCTATTTCCCACATTCCTTTTTCCAAACAAAAAATTGGGTTTCCTCTTGAAAAAATTTTTTTTAAAATTTAAATTAAATTTCTTAAGGGCCAAATTTTTTTTAATTTTTCCCAAAAATTTTTAATTTTCCCGGGGTTTTTTCCCTGTGGGGGGGGCCCTTTTTTAAAAGGGGGACGGGAAAGGGTTTTATGGCTAAACCTTTTTTCCCCCCCCTTTTTAAAACCCACTTTTTTTTTTAAAGAATTTTCCCACATTGGCCCTTTTTAATTTGGGGCCATGGGCCCCCCCTGAGTTTACAGCTATTTTTTTTGGGGGCCCTTTGGGGAAAAAAAAAATTGGTGGTTTTTAAAAAAATTGGGGCCATTTTTCCCCCCAAAATTTTTTTAAAAAAAGTGGGGGGGAAAAGGGGTATATTTAAAAATTTTTTTGGGGGGTTTTTTTCCCCTGTTGGAAAAACAGCAAAAAAACCCTTTGGATCCTTTGGGAAAAACAAAAAAAGGGGATGGCTTTTTGGTGGCTTTTCTCCCTCAAAAAATTTTTTAAAAAACAGTGGTTGGGGAAAATTTCTTTTTTTTAAAAAATTTTTTGGGGTTTTAAGGCTGTTTTAAAAAAATGAAAGAAATTTTACTACAGGCCCCTATTAAAAAAAAAAAATTTAAGTTTTTTTCAAAAACGGGGGGCATTTGTTTTCCCAAAATTTTGGTAAAGGGGGGGCCTAAAGGGGTCATGTTTTAAAAATTTTTTTGGGGGTTTTTTGGGTTTAAAAATTTGGAAGCAAATTATTTTACGGGTTTTAAATTAAAAAAAAAAAAATTTTTGGTTTTCAAAAAACGGGGGGACATTTTTTTTCTTCCCCAAATTGTAAAAGAGTGGCTAAAAAGGGGGTTGGGGGTTTGCTGCCCAAAAAAACCCAGGAATAGGTGGGGGACACTTTTTTAAATGGAAAAACATTTTCCCCAAAATTTAAACTTTTTTTTTGAAAAGGACCCCTTTAACAAAAGGCTTTTTAATTTTTGTAGTGAAAACAACCCTTTTTAATAGAATTAAAAAAAAAAGGGGGAAAAAAAAAAGCCCCATGGGGGTTTCCCCTTTTTCTTTTTTAAAAAAAAATGGTTTTTTTCTAAAAATTAAAAAAAACTAAAAAAAAAACGGGGGCCATGAAAAAAAATTTGCTGGAAAAAAAAAAATTTCCCCTTGAATTTTTTCAAGGGGGGGGTTTTCCGGGGAAAAAAAAAACCTTGCCCCAAGATGAAAGGTTATTAAAGGGGGAAAAGGGAAAATATAAAAGGAAAGGGGGACAGAAAAAAACCAAAAGGAAAACGGGGGGCCCCAATTTTTTTCCACCCCAAAGTTGATTTAAAATGAAAAAAAAAAAGAATGCCAAAAAAAAAGGGGCACCTGGGGGGGAAAAAAAACAGGGGGCTTTAAACCCCACCGTTTTTCCCATGTGAACCCTAAATTTTTTGGTGCACTCTACGGGGGGGGGCAAGCGTTCCCCGGGGTGGGGGGGGACTGTGTTTTGGAAAAAAGGTTTTGGAGTTCTCAATTTCCCGTTTTTCCGCACTTTTTTCCCTTCAGCAGGGCTTTTTCATTTCCCTGCGTCTTTTCGGGGGCTTTTTAAACCTGCGTGTTAATGGGAGGGGGACAGGGGGGCCGGGGGCCGGGCTCTCCCCGCCCCCCCATGAAACTCCCGGCCCCCCGGGGTTTAATTTACGGAAAAAAGGGGGTAACAGGTATATTAAATTGTCCAGTTAAAAAATTTTAAAATTTGGTTTGGTTTTTAAAAAGGGGATTTCCTTTTTCCCGGCATTTTTTTAATTTTCGGGGGAAGGGGGGACGGGTTTTAAATTTGGTCTTTTTAAATGCGGTCCCGGGGGGACAGGTATGGGGTTTCAATTTTCCTTTTAAAACAAAAAAGGGTTTGGTTTTAAAAAGGAACCCCTTTTTTGGCTTTTTTTTTTAATTTCGGGGGGGTCGGGACGGGTTTAAAAAGGGGGTCATACTGCGGTCCCAGGCACGGTATAGTCAAATGCCCGGGTTCAACAAAAGGGTTGGTTAAAAAACTCCTTTTCCCCGGGGCACTTTTTAATTGTGGGTCAGGACAGGTTTAAGGTGTCATGCTGCGGTCCAGGACAGGGTTTGTCAATGTCCGTTCCAATCTCAAATGGTGCGTTGAAAGGACTACTTTTTCCAGCACTTTTAATCCTGGGGGTCAGACAGGTTTAATGGTCATACTGCGGTTCCAGGACAGTTTAGTAATGTCCAGTTCAACTAAAATGGTGGTTTGTAAGGACTCCTCTTTTCCCGGCACTTTTTAATCTGTGGGTAGACAGGTTTAAGCGGGTCATGCTGCGGTCCAGGACAGGTTTGTCAAATGTCCAGTTCAACTAAAATGGTGGTTCGAAAGACTCCTTTTTCCCGGCACTTTTTTAATCTGGGGGGTTCAGACAGGTTTTAATGGTCATACTGCGGTTCCAGGACAGTTTAGGTCAATGTCCAGACTTCACTAAAAAGGTGGTTGAAAAGACTCCACTTTTTCCGGGCACTTTTAATTGTTGCGTCAGACAGGGTTAATGAGTCATTCTGCGGTACAGGACAGATATAGTTAGTGTCCAGTTCAACTAAAATGGTGGTTCAAAGACTCCTTTTCCCGGCACTTTTTAATCTGGGGGTCAGACAGGTTTTTAGGGTCATGCTGCGTTCCAGGACAGGGATATTCAATGTCCAGTTCAAGTAAAATAATGGTTCAAATAATACTGCCTTCTGGCACTTTTTAATTTGTGGGTGATGCAGGTTTAAGGGTCATGCTGTGGTACAAGACAGGGATAGTGATTGGTGTGTGACTTTTTTTCTGTGGCTTTTATAGCCTAAGTGTTGTGCCTAAGATGTAGCAGGTATCCATTTGACTGTTGTGGCTGTTAATTCCAGCTTCTCCAGCCCTGTTTGGGGTGTAAGAATGAAGGTGTTGTTGCTCTCCCATAGACTTTAATGGTCATCGCTCAAAATCGACTGCTCACTATCGAAAAACCTTATCGATGGTGGCCGACTATCGACTATCGCCCGATGTCGATAGCCAACGTAATCGCTCAACACTATTCCTGAACCCTGTTGTAAATATTTTAAGGGGTGAAGTTTCTTAGACAGAGTCATTTATGAGGGTGTCTAACATACAGGCCTCGCAAAACCACGTCAGAACTGGACTGGTCCTTAAAAATGATAACTGCAACTTTTCTTTAGAATTTGAAAAATGACTACTAAATTTCTAAGTCCTCCAATGTCATAAAAAAATAAAAATACATTTAAACAACTATGTCAACCTACAGAAGACATATGATAGATGCTGGTTAGAAACTATTTTGAGTGGAATAACTGTCTGTCTTACATGCACAATTTTTTAAGTTTGAAAATGGCAACATTTTATAATTTTTCACCATACTTGGATATTTTTCACAAATAAACAAGGAATGTTTGGACCAAAATTTCTTACTAACTCAAAGCGCAATGTGTAATGAGAAAACAGTCTCTGAATCACAGGGATAGGTAAAAGTGTCAAAAAGTTATTCTCATATAAAGTTACACATGTCAGATTTAAAAAATGGGGCTCTGACAGAAAGGTCAAAACTGGCTGCGGCGGAAAGGGGTTAATACAATGACAATGTTTATCTGCTTCTTTTCATCCTGTTAAAGATTTGACTTGTCCCTGACCTCATATTTCTGTCTGTCACCTGCCTTAACATTGTGTGTGATCATCATCATTGCAAGAACTCTGCCTGCTCTGCCCTCAGCCTGCCTTCTGCCCTGAGTCCTCATCCTAGACTATAAACCCTAGACTCAGCTGCTGGTTGCAGAGATTGCTCTGGGTGTAAAAACCTAGGATTCTCTGTGGGGAGTCAACACCTTCTTGTATTTTTTCCAATACTCAAGGAGGGAAATCCAATCCATTTTCTGGTGTAGCCCAATGTCAAATCTACAGCAAACCAGAGGCATTTGTGTAAGTCATCATGACAGTTTGCTTAGGCCATTGGTGGTGCTCCTTTGCCTAAAGTCAATTACTTTGGTACTAAATTCTCTCTCTAATATACCTGTGAAGACAAGCTGTGTCAGGATGGAAGTAATAGGGTATGTTCACATGGCTTAACTGCAGGGCGTATGTGCTGTGAATAAATGACATGTCAGTTATCTCCCCGCTCGTATTGTCGGAGCATGGAGAGGAGGCATAGAGGAGAACTGTGGATTACCGTAATGATTGGGGCACATTTGCTCGTATTAGAGTGCAGTACGCTCTCAATACATGGCAAAATGTGTCCCAAAATAAGCAGTTTGAACATACCCTTAGTTACATCACAATGGCATCACTCATCACGCCTCTCATGCTTCCCAGACGTCAGCACAACGGTAGTGGGTTCTGCAGATGATGATGATGAAGAATTAAAACTTTACTTTACTTTTCTTCCAAACAAGGGCTTATACTCCTTTCAAATAAAGTTTTTTTCATACAATCAGAGCTACACAGCCTGCAGCAGAGGGCAGCAATCCAATTTTTCAAGTCCCTTTGCATATGAGCCTTTTAGATTTGTCAGCAAGGAGTTTCCCTTTAACCTCAAGTGATCTGGGCACCTTCATAGAACTGTTGAGTGTTGGGCCAGGCCAGAAGCTGCTGGATCCCACAGGTCATGAGGTGCATGGGACTAAGTGTACCTCATGATTCTTCCTTGGATTATAGGCTCCTCCACTCACAGGACTGCTGATTCCTTTTCTTTAGCTGTACTACTCTCATGTTCCCTTGCATGTGGCTAGAAAGCAAAGGTGAAGCTGGTCCCTGAGCTCATGGGACAGCAGTGCTTCTGTCAGAGTGACATGCTGTTAACCTTTCTATAACCACAACCAACTCCTATACTAACTAAATAACTGAACCCTTTATAGACTATGCCCCTACCCAGTCTCTATGGCAACCCTCTTCTGAGACTGTGTAGCTGTGTAGCATAAGACAGTTTTTATTCTAAATCACATTATCACAAAGTTCAACTAGAATTCAAACAGTATGGTCATTAAGGAATACAGAACATTACAGAGCACTCTTAGTAGTGTACAATTCCATCTACTCCTGTGCACTACACAAATGCTTCAGTTTACAATAAGGAAACTCCATCATAGGTCAATATGCTATCCAGTTCCACGCACTGGCCTTCAAATTGAACTAGAATAACAAAGGTCTTGGATGCTCTCATCTCTTTAACTAAACAAGCTGAAATCAAATTCCACAAGAGTAGAGATGAGTGAGCACCAAAAAATTCGAGTTCGTGCCATACCCTGAATTTTGAGAAATTCGGGCCAAACGTCGAACCGAACACCAAACCCCATTAAAGTCAATGGGAGATGATGTTCAGGTTAATTTTTATACTAACACAGGTGAGGGAAAGCCGCAATTACCTTCCATAAGAGTGAACTGGATACGTGGTACAACTTAGTGAAGACAATTTGGCTCTAAAGGTCACAGCAAAAAATTCACAGGTTAAAATAATTCATTCCTTTCAATGGCTAACTGAAAAGATGAGGACAGCATAGCTATAGAAGGTAAAGCGGTAGCAGCTGCTACAGGGCCCCTTTAACACATAAGACGAAACTGGTATTGAAAATGACACATGGTAACTGGCAGGAGCCTCATTTAACTATTTGCACCAGGGCCCAAGAACATGTCATATATGTGGTGGCAGCAAGAATATCCCAATGGGGAACATGAAGGTTCAGCTGGCAGGGCCATAGTTATAGGGGGTGCAGTGGTAGCCAGGGCTGACGTCAGTCATCTATTAACTGCTTCAGGCCCCATGCAGCTAAATCAAATGGGGCCCCCACCTATTACTAGTTCCTATTTTTTAACATATCACTGGGCCCCTTTTTGATTAGGGCCCCTGACAGGAGTACTGCCCTATTGGCACCCCTAACACCTCTTTTACAGTAGCCTAACCCCAAAAGGCGACATGTCAGAAAAGAGGCGCCTCCACAGCAGTTTTAAGGTGTGTAGTGTGCCTGAAAAAATTAATCTGTCAAAAATCTGGCATGTGGTATACCTTGCATAGTATAATTGATGCATGTATTCTAGGCACATATCATAATTTAGGCACATAGAATATCATTGCTAGCATATTTGATGTGCCTACTTTAGATGCATTCAAACTTGTCGTGCCTTGCATATAATGTGCCTAGTTTTGGTGTATTACAGTTCATTTATAGAGAATAGGGCATCAAAAGTTTTTGCCACAAAATACACAAAAAGTGGCACAGCCCTAATGAGACATGTCGCCCAAAGTTTCTTCTCAGAAAATTACTATTCTCATTATGCTATATTCTTCTAGAACACACTTTACTGTTCAGGTTTCCTGAGTTAAGAATTAGTCTGTAGCCTTATTCACCAAGGCTTAGGGAGACATGTATGATCAGGTATTTCACCCTTCTCTGACATCACATGCACCAATGTGAGCCAGCTACGATGTTTAATGTGCCTAACGACTGTGTTCATAAGACTCGACACTTTTTAATGTACCTACCATGAGGGGGTGTTCTGGGGGCGTTCTGGGGATGTGTCGCACCACACTCGTATTATTAGGACAAACAAAATGCAAGCACCTCGAAAGAAGAGAAGACACACGGCGCAATGTGTGTTACCAGATAAGGAATAAAGCAGTTCACAAAACAGATTGCTGCTCACCTTAGTGAGCTGTACTAAGAATGGTACAATTCATATGATCGCCTATTAGTTGTAGTGAATGGAGTTCCAACAGACAGCATCCCGCAGCACCTCACAGCACGCAGTCCAGGAAGACTCTGGTAATTAATCAAGTTCTTTTACTTGTAACCATTTTTTATGTAAATGTTGCCCTATGTTCATCAGTGCTGGAGGGTTTAAATCCTTCAGCACAGGTGAAAGTTTCACTATTAAGTTTTCACCTCACTTGCGCATCCCTCTTTGTAATATAAACTTTTAACATGCAAAGTGCGGTATTCAATATATAGGAAAAGCCCCTTTTAAAAATTGTTAGACGTTGATAAAACCATCATTTTAATGTTAGACATAACAAGTTGATTCATAGTTTGCCCCGACATTTTGCTGATAAACATGTAGGAGTCTTAACGAAATTCAAGACACTATTGATTAAAAATCCATGATTAAAAAATTTATGAAATTCATTTATTTATTTTTATCACGCTGGCTCTTGTATACAATTTTATACAAAAATGTTTTTCAATATATATAACGTAATTTTTTAGGAGTATTTTATGTGTATAAATATATGTGATAATATGTTATTTATATATTTTATTCATGTGTTTTTAAATTAACATTGGAATCATTGTCTTTTGTAAATAGGTGGAGTAAGCCTCGTTTTCACTTCTCACTCTTTGTTATTTAAATGGCCACAGTGTGTTACTTTTCTATATGCCCGATGAAGCAGACGATCTGTCTGAGAAACGCGTAGCATTTTTTTGTATGTTTAATTTGTTTTTATGCAATGAACCAACTCAAAAATATAGTTGGTTTTAGTATATTTCTTTTAACAGTTAGCGCCATAGTGGACCTTTCCTATTTTTGCATATTTATTATGTAAAATCCTTTTACATTACACTCGTATTATTAGTGACATTTATAAATGTGGTTCGGCAAAACTAGGTGCTTTACTGCTCAAACAGGCAGACCTGTTTTAATGTGGTCTACCTCAGCCTGAGCAGTCAAATTTGCTGTTAGGGAAAAAAATGTCCAATATTTCTCAACTTAGACAAGTATAATAATACAAAGTAATTTATGATAATTATAAAACTATATAAAATTAATTTATTTAAATTTAATAAAAATGTTATAATATAAAATTAATATAATCTAAAAATATATAATATCCCAAAAATATAAAAGTATTTCCTATAAAATGTATTTAAAATTAAAAGAATCTAAAACTAATTTTATATTAAATAACCCACTAATTATGTTCTTCAGATTTTTTAATTTTTAGTTTCTACTACATTAAATTTATTTTTGCTGCTCTCACCCTTTATTCTACAAGAGTCTTACTGGGACCTGTGATCCTCCAAGCAAGATCACCACCATTACGTGGTGGCCAAAAGTATTGGCACCCCTGTAATTCTGTCAGATAATACTCAGTTTCTTCCTGAAAATGATTGCAATCACAAATTCTTTGGTATTAATAAATTCATTTAATTTGTCTTCAATGGAAAACCACAAAAAGAATTGTCATACAGCCATATTGGATATAATTCTGCACCAAACATAAAAAAGGGGATGGACAAAAGTATTTGCACTGTTTAAAAAATCATGTGATGCTTCTCTAATTTGTGTAATTAACAGCACCTGTAACTTACCTGTGGCACCTAACAGGTGTTGGCAATAAATAAATCACACTTGCAGCCAGTTGACATGGATTAAAGTTGACTCAACCTCTGTCCTGTATCCTTGTGTGTACCACATTGAGCATGGAGAAAAGAAAGAAGACCAAAGAACTGTCTGAGGACTTGAGAATACAAATTGTGAGGAAGCATGAGCAATCTCAAGGCTACAAGTCCATCTCCAAAGCCCTGAATGTTCTTTTTGTCTACCGTGCGCAATGTCATCAAGAAGTTTAAAGCCCATGGCACTGTGGCTAACCTCCCTAGATGTGGACGGAAAAGAAAAATTGACGAGAGATTTCAACGCAAGATTGTGGGGGATGGTGGATAAAGAACCTTGACTAACATCCAAACAAGTTCAAGCTGCCCTGCAGTCCGAGGGTACAACAGTGTAAAACCCGAAACTATCTGTCAGCGTCTGAATGAAAAGGGGTGTATGGTAGGATACCCAGGGGAAATCCCCCCTTCTGACCCGAGACATAAAAAATGCCAGGCTGGAGTTTTGCCCCCAAAATTACCTGAGAAAGCCTAAAACGTTTTGGAAGAATATTCTCTGGTCAGATGAGACAAAAAGTAGAAACTTTTTGGGAAAAAGACATCAAACATAGAGTTTACAGGGAAAAAAAGAGGCATTCAAAGAAAAGAAAAAAGGTCCCTACAGTCAAACATGGCGGAGGTTCCCTGATGTTTTTGGGGTTGCTTTGCTGCCTCTGGCACTGGGGCTGCTTGACCGTGTGCATGGCATTATGAAGTCTGAAGACTACCAACAAATTTTTCAGCATAATGTAGGGCCCAGTGTGAGAAAGCTGGGTCTCCCGTAGAGGTCATGGGTCTTCCAGCAGGACAATGACCCAAAACACACTTCAAAAAGCACTAGAAAATGGTTTGAGAGAAAGCACTGGAGATTTCTAAAGTGGCCAGCAATTACTCCAGACCTGAATCCCATAAAACACCTGTGGAGAGATCTCAAAATGGCAGTTTGGAGAAGGCACCCTTCAAATCTCAGGGACCTGGAGCAGTTTGCCAAAGAAGAATGGTCTAAAATTTCAGCATAGCTGTCACAGCACACGTTGTTGCCCTGAAGGAGCATGGTGCTGCAGGGATTAATCCCTCCTGTCGGTTGACACGCCCAGGGAAAAGCCAGGCTGATAGGATTGACAGCTCGGCTTCAAATCAGCTCAGAGGGTGTGTCGCTCAGGCCCAATAGAGGGTCCAAAAGGGGCCCCGGACACAGCTGCTGGGCGGGGTGCCGGGCGGCCATTTAAAAAAAAGCTCAGTTTGCTTTACTTTGCCGGAAAGGTTCCCCTTTGCGTTCTCCTGTTTCCCCGTTTGC
>JAODAL010015598.1:0-83317 GCA_025379985.1 Phyllomedusa bahiana | reverse complement strand
GTCCTATAACAAAGCGGGATGCGCCAAAGAAAAAAAACACAAATCTGAAATGTTTTCCGGATAATAAAGGTATTTTTTTGGCACCTATAAATTTCCCCTTTGGGTAACTAAAAAAATTGCTGTTTTAAATTTTTAACGAAAAGTGGCCTATCAACAAACGGGCCGGGGCCCCAAAATTGAAAAAACACGTACTGAAATGAATTGGGGAAATAAAAAAAGGGAAAAATTTTTGGCCCCCTTAAAAATTCACCCTGGGGTGACACAAAATTGCGAATTAAACATTTAAATTGGGGGGAATGAAAAGGTTGGGGTTGGGGAAAAAATTTTGGGTTTGGGTTGGGGGTTTTTTGGTTTAATTTTTGGGAAAAAAAAGGGGGGGGGGGGGGGGGTGTTTATAAAAATTTGGGATGGGAATAAGTAAAAAAAATCTTAATTTTTGGGAAATAAAAGGTTTTTTTGGCCCTTTCAATTCACCTGGGGGAAATTACAAAATGTGGATTTAAATTTTTTAAACTGCAAGGTGCCTCAATAAAAATTTCGGGATGGGCCCCAAAAGTAAAAAACACGAAATCTTAATGTTTTGGGGATAATAAAAGGAATTTTTTGGCCCCTTTCAATTCACCTGTGGTAACTACAAAATTTTCGGGTTTCAAATTTAAGTGAAAAGGGGGTTTCAAAAAACAAATCGGACGGAAAAAGTAAAAAACACGTACCCTGAAATTATTCGGATAATACAAAAATTTTTTTGGCACCAAATAAACCGGTGCGGACTAAAAAATTTGGGCTGTTTTTAAAATTTAACTGCAAGGTGGATATATGAAAAAAAGGGGGAATGGGGCAAAATTAAAAATTTGAACCCCAAACTGAAATGTTTTACTAATAAAAAAGGGGAGTTTTGCACCTAACAAAGAGACCTGAAAGTTACTAAAAAGATGTGAATCCAAATAAAAGTTCGGGCTCCCCAATATCCAGGAAATATTTTAATAGAAAACTGTTAAAATAAAGCAAATTCCCAAAAAAGCCTACACTAATTTCTTGGTAAATTTTATCCATTTCTTTATAAAAGGCCTTGCCCTTTGTTCCCCGCGGGCCCCCCCCCCGCTTCCCCCCCCCGTAAATTTAAACAGGGGTAATGCTTTTTTAAAATTCTCTACCAAACTCCATAAAATTTTCCCAAATCTTTTTTAAATCAAACTAAATTGAAGTTTTCACGGGCTAAATAGGGGTTTTTCTGTGAAAAAATAAAAAAATTTCGCTGAGCTTTTTGGCCAGGGGGCAAGCGAAACACCTTTTCCTTGAACGCTGAGAGACCCCAAAGGCTGAACAGGAAACGCTGTTCCTAGGGTAAAACGGGTCATGTGATTTTTCCAGCCAATCGAAACCCAAACACCCCCATTCAGACGTGGGCACACAATTTTCACCCTCCCTTATTCTGAAAACTGTTTTTCTGGCCCGCCAAAATTACAGGAAGCCCGAAAATGGGCGATTTTAATAGATGATGCAAAATTTTAACCAAAAATTATCGCATGATCAAAAATTTTGATCAACAAAAAAAACTGGGGGCCCGATTTCAATTTTTCGATAATAATCGCTCAACACTAAAAGTGACTTTTTTTTCCCAAAGTTTTTAAAAAAAAAAGGGAAATTTCTTATATGGGGACAACCCCTTTAAAAAGGTATGACTGCAAGAACTATGGGTATTTTTTCAAGATGAAGTGGTATTCAGGAATGTTGCCTGTTCCTCAGGGTTTCTGAAATAATCCAGGCTTGTTCCAGGAGTTCCTCTAATTTAGGGCTGAATAAGGTCTATTACATACAATAAAATGCTCATATTTGTAGAGTGGAGCATAAGGTGTAAATTTTAATAAAATTAAGATGTTAAGGTAATGTTTTAGTGTGAAAATATTAAAGGTTAAGTATGAATGCAAATTACTGAAGATAAAAATTTTTAAAAGATTTGTCTATAGCAACAAAAGCACGGGGAAATTTAAAAATAACACTCTTCTTTCCTTAGATACATTTTCCCCAGGGATTTAGTGGTCTGTTATAACCTTCTAGAACAAGCTCTTTTGGGCATACTTTTTCCCCAATAGAGCTTTTCCCTAAAAATTTCTAAATTAACAAAACATCACCCCATGGTGCCAAGACTCTATAACAGGTAATAGCAAAATGACCATTTATAAAAAAGGGGGGGGGATGCGGGGAATTGTAAACGCCCGTGAAAACCAGGGTTTTTTTTTAACCCTGCTACAAACCCCCCAATAGAATTAACTGGGGGATCCAACTGTGTGAAACCATCTCCATTAAATATCTAGGGGAAGTTTTTTGGAAAAGAAAATTAAATACTTTTTTTTTTTTTCCCAACCCCAAAATTTGGGAAAGGCAGAAGAGTTTCCCCCTTTCCTTTAGAGCATCCCCGGGGCCCCCTTTAATATCATTTTGGAACCGTTAGGAATTCAGTTGTGAAGTTATATTTACACCTCTAAGGGGAGTTACACAAAATCTATGGCTGTGATGGAGTGGGCTGCAAGGCAAGCTCCTCGCTGTGTGGGCTGCATCATGGGGCATTCTGCAGAGGTTTAGGTTTTTTCCTTTAAACATTTTTCCAAGACTGAGTTTTTACTGAGAGCGGAAACCCAAAAACAAAACCCAAAAACCATACATGGCATGGGGTGGAGTAAATGGAAATTTTTCCACACGGGCTGTATAAAGGGAGACTTTTATTCTGTGTTAAAATAGTTGCTATGTTTTGAGATCTCCCTGGCCCCAAAATTTCCCTATTTACCCTTATACATTAAAAATTTGATTTTTCCTGCCCTTCTCGGGCCTATGAAAACTTTTGGGCAGCAAAGCTGAAAAGTATAATTGCTCCAATAGATCTTTGGTTCAGAATTTTGGCCAAATGTGTCAAAATGTGTAGGATTTGGGATCCCATTAAAGTCTATGTGGGGGAAAATTTTCAAAAAGAGTTTTCGGGCCAAGGGAAAAATACAGTACCCAAAAATCTGTACGTACAGGGAACACTGCCATGAAAGGGAAAGGAAACCTGTTGCTATGCACAGTGATGTGGGAGTTACCAGGAGCAGAGACAGAGGCTCAATGACCCCAATAAAACTCTGTTTTACCAGGAGAAAGGGGTTGGCACCTTGTCAAGGACTGTCTTAATGAAAAAAAGGGTAGGGCCCTTTTTAAAGGCCCTTGAAATTTGGGCTTTGAAGGACCCCAAAGGGCTAAACCAGAAGATTTGCAGAAAAGGTCATCTGCATATTTCCCAAAAAATTTAAAACTTTTGGTTTTCAAGAGTGAACCCCACAATGGCTTTTTTAAGTAAAAATGACTTAGGCCCCATAATAGAGGCTCCAGTTTGTTGCATGTGCTTTTTGCGCACTATTACACTTTTAGAGGCCCCCAAAAGTTTAAAAAAACCCAGCTACACCAAAACAAATAAAACTTCAGTCGTTTGAAATTTTAAATTTTTTACACACTTCCCTTTTTTTTGATGCCCCACACAGGGGGCCGGAAAGCCCATTTAAGGGGTCAAATGTTATACATCTTTAGACCCTTTAAAGCTTTTTTTTTCCCATTAGATTTTAATATTTTAAGCTGGGCAGGGAGAGAATGAGGCAGCTGCTCTGTCATCTGGTCCAGATGTACTCACCAAGGAAGTGGGTGGTAGGGTCTTCATATGATTGTTCATGTAGGTGGTAACCAGGTTCTTCAGGCTCTTTCCTCATTTCAACCCCCTTAAAGCACATATTTTTGCAGAGAAAAATTGTTTTTTTTATTGCGTGATTTTTTAAAAAAGGGGCCCTCCTGAGGGCCCAAATTTTCCCTTGAGCAACCTACGGGTGACGGGATGTAGGTGTAACCCAAATATCATTGGTCCCCCCTTTTTGGGTTTTTTGATGCCCCCTCCCTTTAGGGGGGGTTTCAAAACAATGCCCTTTTGGGGGTCCTCTTTCCCCAAAGACAGCTTTTGAATAAGCCCCCAAAATAAGGCAGTTAATCGGTGCCCGAAACACGTAAGTGAGGAAAAACCACCTTTTTCCCCTTTGGGTGCCCTCTATCCCTTTTACCACCCGGGGGCAAACTCTTACTTTGTGAGTGTTGCTTTTTTTTCCACTTTTTGTTTTGTTTTTTCAATTTTTTAATTATGCAATTTTTTTTTTTCCCCTTGCAAGGGGGTTGTCCAGGGTGGTTTGGAGCTGACTTAGAGACTTTTTTTTTCTTTATTCAAGGTCCTCCATCCCCTACCTGCTGCTGTGAACCTCCACAACTATACTCGTTATCTCCTACTTCCTCCTCTTTGTCCTCCACCTCATGAGTGCATTTAATGTTACAGTAAGAACTGAGAGGTTGCACTTGTCTTTCTGCAACCCTCTCTGTATATGTGACCTGTAACAATATGACTACATACACTGATGTGGAACAGAGAAGGACATATATGCATGTTAGCTGTGTAGTGCTAGCAAAATCCACCAGAACTGTGCTCAACTCTGTATGCTAGGAGGCATAAATAGGAACAAAGCAGATCAAAACAGGAAGGTTATGTTTTTATAAGAGTATATAGTAGTTCACTGAAATAAATCAAAATTTTGTAATAGTTAGACTGTAAAGAGGAAAATTACCAATGGTCCCTGAGCAGAAAAGTAAGTAAATCTACGTGAACACACTAAGTGATGTGATATGCTACATTTGCAATGACTTGATTTTAAAGAAAAAAATTATCAATGGTCCCTGAGCAGAATATCCTACAATGATTCTTCCTAATAGCTGGAAATCTAATGGATAAACTCTATGAACAGCAGTTCTTCATAGGGCATGTATGTATGTATATGAAAGGTGTCCTGGTTAAAGACATAACTTGATGAGTTTATGGTGTTGGTGATGTGCTGTAGGTTCAGGTACCAACACAGTCTTTTTTATAAACCTTAGATGGAGATCCCAGAGAATAATATTAATGGGTTGAAAAGAGCAGCTCCTTTGCTGAGCAGGATCTCATAGGAATGACAAATGATATGCAGCAGAGACTGTGCTTCTTTTCCGCCTTTTTGTTTTGGTAGCAAATGGCATCACAAGCAAACCTGCTCAATGACACGTTTCAGGGAGGAAGCCCCTTCTGCAGATAATTACACAGTAATTGTCAATTCCAAGCCTGCTACCAAACCAGACCCACTAGATGTTGAATTAACAATTACTCTGTAATTATCTGAAGAAGGAGATAAAGAGGCAATATCTCCCCGCATGTTGCTGTGAGAGCTCATTTAATCCAAGGAGCCATCCATCATTTTGGTGCTATGATTCTCTCTGTCCCTGTGAACTCTGATCTACCCTTATGTGTTCCTAACCTGCTTGTCTTGATTTCCTTCTCTCTCATTTCTGGCTCCTAGGGTGCTGAGCAAAAGTGCGGTAGATTTTGCTAGTGATACACAGCTTACACACAGATATGTGTCCTTCCTTATGGTGTCTATTCCTGCCTCTGAGCAGACAGAGCTGAGAACTATTGTGGTGAGTTTCGCTAGCAGTATATAGCTGTATGCAACTAACACACAGATGCATCTTCTGTGGTCCATTTTCCTGTTTTGTGGCACAAAAAATGTTATATAATTGTGGTGGAGTCTGACTCTGCAAGCACTAAAAAAGTACACTGCTAACATATGCAGATACATATTTCCAAAGGTCCCTATTTTTACCACCTAGCATTCAGAGCTGAGCAGAATTGAGGTGGATTTTGCTAGTATTACATACCTAGATTCATCCTTCGCCAAAAGAATGCCTCTGCCCATTCCAGCTTTGCATATATATGGGGCCCAGAGACAAGTGACAATTGGACTTATATCCAGATCTAAAATAAGTTATAAACTTCCTTTTCCCAGTCTGACTGGCAGGCAGCTGATTGGCTGAACATGGTAATATGGGAATTCTGGCCTATTTGCCTGCTAATTCTGGGTACAACTTAATCAAATCACTGATATTTGAGTCAAATTTAACTGTACTCTGAATCTGAAGGTTAACGTTACTGGAAAGCGCTTTTTACTTGTTTATTGAAGCTTTGTAGATACTTTTTATTTAGCTCGATATTTCTTAATGTGGTAGACGTCTGCATTAAACAACAATACAGAGCTCAAAGGGCATCAATGCAGGACCGAGCTGTCAAAGAAAACAAGACTGAATAAGGTGACTGATGGAATGGAGACTAATGAAAAACAATCAGCTGAGAATGTGCTTCCACAGCTGGACAAGGTGCCGAATAATGGCCTCTGGGACTGTCATGTGCAAAGCTGAATAAGTCCTGCAAGGAAACAAGGTCTTATAGAGAGACATATAGCAATGCAGTAATGCACAGTATTGTATTGTTATGTATTCAGGACTGGGACAAAGTATTCTGGTGCCCTAGGCAAATAAGGCACATAGCACCTCCCCAATGGGAAATTCAGCCCACTCCATAGCTCTTTGCACCCCCTTTTATGCGTGGGATTAAGTAGCGCCCTAGGCAGTCACCTATCTTTGTCTACTCATCATCCCGACCGTGTATCTACTGCAAAAACAGTCAAGCAATCACATAGTCTTTCAAAAGTACAAAAAAGTAAAGAAAAACCCAATAACCTCCCCCATTATTTTATGTACTTAAAAAGATACATATAAAAGCTATAACTACATCCGGAATGAAGCAGCCGATAAAGCTGCCATCTAGTTCAATCTATATATAATGCAGCTCAGCTCTGTTCAGTTCAACCACTTCCTGATCAGACACATTTTACTGTTCTGTAGTACACATGGGTTTCAACACTAACACTTTCTCGTCTTTCTTACAATACTAGTTTGTTCGCCTTTTGCTGTGTTATATTAGGCTTCATTTTTAAGTAATTTTTAGATAACTTTTTTTTTAACATCGGGGAAATGGTATAAAACAATAAAAAAGTCTTTTTCTCAGTTTTTATTTATTTTTTTATGGCAAAAATGGCACTAAAATAAGTTTTTCAATTGTGTCACTTTTCCAAGTAATCAGAGCAAAAACTGCAATACCAGCCTAATAACTGGAGTGACGCTGTTTCTAGAAGCAAGCAGAACCTTTTTTTCCCCCTCATACATCTTAGGCTGGCTTTAGTGTCATTACCTTATAAAAGGCAAAACTTTTTGTTATTTTTACCTGTTGATAGAGCCTGTTGATTTATTGAAATTTTTTTAATGTTATTCCGATAAGTTTTTGTCAATTCTTTCCTTGGGATTTTGTAAATTTTACATAAGCTGTTTTTGAACTTTTTGCTAAGTTTTTCACCTTTAACTTCCACTAGTGGATTCTATGAAATCTCTTGTTTTTTTTCTGTAATACAGTGTTTACAGGCCTAAGAGGCATACACAGACAGCTGACCTGGAGACCTTGTCTTAACTATAGATTACAATATTGCCAAGAACATGTCCTATATTCTTCCAGAAGCCTAAACAAAGTCAGTCCTGTCATTCACATGTAAGGCACTGCCAAGTGCATGTTGTGTCAGTCCAAACGGTGCTAAGGTGACAACACAGGTCTTTGCTTCTTATATGTAGAGACCTTAAAAGGGAACTGCCTTATTAATGCCTTGCTTGGTCATTGTCCTACTAGATCGGAATTTCATGCTCTGACCTTCAGAGCTTGTATTCTGTTACCTGGAAGTCTTGAGCAGTCAATGACCAAGACTCATGAACATGACTCTGACCAAGCTACTAGACCATCTATTATGGACTATTCTTGTCGACCATGACCTAAGTACTCAACCAGTTAAGTCAACATCTCCTTCCATTTGAAAGTGAAAATTGAAGGATACCTAACATTCTGCACCATAACTGGCACTAACTTAAAGAGGTATTACCACAAAGACACTTTCGGCTGACAGGTCGACTCCTGGCTAGCTACAACCTCGCCCCCGTGCATTGGAGATGGCCACACTTGTACAGCTCTCCTCCATTCATGTCTGTGGGAGCTCTGAATATAGCTGAGCTCACTTTATTGGCTATATTCAGGACTCTCATAGAAATAAATGGGCGAGAGTTGCACAAGCATGGTTGTCTCCCCATCCACAGAAGCTGGCTTGTAGGTAGCAGGAAGTGGCTTCAGGGGAACACTCCTTTAACTTTGCCTTTGTTGTCAAGCTTTTTCCAGTACAGAAATCTTACTTGGTGTCTCTTTTACTCCTTGCAACTGCTTTGAAGCCGATCACATGTATCCTGACTGTGGTCTAGTTGGAGACTAGTATTATGTATAGTCTTGAACAAGCGTCATTTAATAATAGATGGATGGCTTTAAGTAGGATTTATGGGTACATAATCCAGAATCCAAAAAGTTAGATTTTAGTTAGAAAAATCAGGTAACTGTAGACACGATACAGGAAGTGGCCTTGGACCAGGGGTAATGATGGTGCATAATCTTAGATTCTATAACACTGACTATAGTAATATTACTGATGATCCCATGGACGCTGATATTCTAATATATATATATATATATATATATATATATATATATATATATATATATATATATATATATATTACACCTCACCGGCCACTTTATTAGGTAACCCTGCTAGTAACGGGTTTGAACCCCTATTGCCTTCAGAACTGCCTCAATTCTTCGTGGCATAGATTCCACAAGGTGTTGCAACGATACTCAATTGGTACCAAGGGGCCCAAAGAGTGCCAAGAAAATATTCCCCACACCATGACACCACCACCACCAGCCTGAACCATTGATACAAGGCAGGATGGATCCATGCTTTCATATTGTTGACGCCAAATTCTGACCTAACATCCGAATGTCGCAGCAGAAATCGAGACTCATCAGACCAGGCAACGTTTTTCCAATCTTCTACTGTCCAATTTCGATGAGCTTGGGCAAATTGGAGCCTCAGTTTCCTGTTCTTAGCTGAAAGGAGTGGCACCCGGTGTGGTCTTCTGCTGCTGTAGCCATCTGCCTCAAAGTTCACCGTACTGTGCGTTCAGAGATGCTCTTTTGCCTACCTTGGTTGTAACGGGTGGCTATTTGAGTCACTGTTGCCTTTCTATCAGCTCGAACCAGTCTGCCCATTCTCCTTTGACCTCTGGCATCAACAGGCATTTCTGCCCACAGGACTGCCGCTCACTGGATGTTTTTTCTTTTTTCGGACCATTCTCTGTAAACCCTAGAGATGGTTGTGCGTGAAAATCCCAGGAGATCAGCAGTTTCTGAAATACTCAGACCAGCCCTTCTGGCACCAACAACCATGCCACGGTCAAAGGCACTCAAATCACCTTTCTTCCCCATACTGATGCTCGGTTTGAACTGCAGGAGATTGTCTTGACCATGTCTACATGCCTAAATGCACTGAGTTGCCGCCATGTGATTGGCTGATTAGAAATTAAGTGTTAACGAGCAGTTGGACAGGTGTACCTAATAAAGTGGCCGGTGAGTGTATATATACATATACATACATTATACATATGTTTATATATATATACACACACACAAATATCTATCTTAATATATATATATATATATATATATATATATATATATATATATATATATATATATATATATATATATTTATATATATGGATTGTGAAATGGCAATGGATTAATCTAAAAATGTGTTTGGACAAGGCATTTCACAAACAAATTGTTCTTTCTATCAATCTTTCTTCTACTCCATAGTACACGGTCTATTTTTAGACTTATTTCCCATATTACAGGTAAACCTCTGACTTCCACTTTCCATGCATTGAATTGAAACATATTCACAGTGTGTTGTTCAGCTAAATGCTCAGAGTATTCATGCAGAAAGCTGTGGATGAGCTCCTCTGCCTAAAGTTGACATGCCTTTAGAGAAGCATTATTTTTCAGTACAATTTTTGGATCATCAGTATAGAAACTGTTAAATCTACTAGGAGATGCACAATTTACAAGAAAATGAGCAATTTACAAGAAAATTCAAACCATAAGACTGAGTCGATGGTACAAGATTCAAATCAGAAAGTAGGTTGTCTGGATGGCAAGGCAATTGTATGACACTTGCAATATCTCCTTCCTTGGTCTTTTTTTTTATTGAATTGGAGACACTAAAGGGGAAATTTACTAAGACCAGAATCTCATGTTTATGGTACAAACCTCTTAAACGGGTTTTGTCACTATAAAGATTAACTTTCAACCTGTAGGGACAGGTAATTGAAGACTTCTTGCAAATACACTAGTCTTTTGATTCTATCTTGGTCATGATATAAGAGAGATTTTATCTGCTCTGAGTGCACACAAGTTTATTTGATTATCTCCCTTCCTGATTAGACAGAGAGCAGGGAGGAAGGTCACCATGATTGGAACTCATTCATGAGAAAACTCCTTATTTCTAACAAGATTAGCTTTTGTTTACAGATAAGCAATTGTTTTCAATTCTCTAAGCACTTGTAGCTGTTTCTACTAAATATTGCAGGGTTTTTGAATATTCCATACACCCACTCCACATAAGAGAGGCTTGCCAACCCTGGCCATCCTATGGAACTACCCACTCTTTTGTATACCTCTGTATTGTAGGAGAAATGGAGGAGGAAGTGCTCCATGCTTTCAAGCATGTTTCCACATTCCCCCGAGGGCAACCCCTTTCCTCTGAGTTTAAAAACTTCACATTGCATCTCACATTTAACAAATGTAACCCTACACTAAGATTTCAGCCTGGACAATGGACTTTGGAAATGGGTTAGCAATACCCTACCATCCATGGATTTCCTGGTGAGAGTTCTTATCTCCACCATCCCCAGACTCCACCATCGGATGGACTTCAGAGTCAGGGCAACATAAGCTGGGAAATTCTTTTTTTTACATGCGAAAGACCTTCACTCGACCCCCTAACTCCCATTCCTGGAAGTAGGGACAAAACCATTACTGGCAAGAAACTACCCACAGAGGAGAGTCTGTATTACACAGGCATGCTACATTTATCTTAATAAAGGTATTCACTAAGAACACCACAGGGTTAAACATACCTAACCCCCCTAGTCTCTTTGTACGATATGTCACCTCCCTTTTAATCAGGTTAAATCTGTTTCCCCATAACTTCTAGAAAAACAGACTGTAGATCCACACCCAGAGAGAGCCTGGCAAAATGCACATGCTACCTAAAGAGATGAATAACTTGAGCAGGAAAGTTTTGATCAAGTCAACCCTCTTTCTCAGGGTTAAGAACCACCCCTTCCACTGATCCACTTTCTGAGCCTCATTGTTTAGCCTATCTTCCCAAGTTTTCTTGAGGTATCACCCTGACCAAATTCAATGCCTAAGATCTTTGTTGTCACCTGGGGCGCAGAGAAGGTGTCTGGAAGATCAAAAGTTGGTTCTCTTTCTCCCAGCCAAAGACTTTTTCACTTATCTGAGTTGAACTTGGATCCAGATGCCTCTGAATAGCCTTCCACTAAGGACATCACCCATCCCGCCTCCTCCGAGGAAGAAACAAACATAGTGATGGCGTCTGCATAGGCTACGACCCTTAAGGAGGGCGCTGATGCCTGCAGACCTATCCTCATCCCTGACGACAGTCCTTGATCTAGTCTTTGTAAAAAGCGGTCAATAACAAAAATTTATAGCAAGGGGCTCAAGGGACAGCCCTGATGCACATTGGACCCAACCTCAAAAGGCCGACCAATCCACCTGTTCACAAGTGGAAAGCTCTCAGCCCCCCTTGTACAGCATTTTTTAACCAATTTACAATTGTCCCCGGTAGACCAGAGGTACTCATGATTGACTCAATCAAAAGCTTTTGCCTGGTCCAAGAACAGCGTGAACCCCTTCCAATGATCCGCTCTTCCCCACTCCACAGCCTCCCTGACACCAAGGACTACACTAATGGTGATCTGACTTGGAACTGAACAGGGCTGGGCCAGTGAAAGAGACAAAGAGGCAAATTTTATCAGCCTATTGAAAAGAACCTTTGCAGAATTTTTTTTGTCCACATTGAACAGCATTATATGGTGACAATTCTCAATGTGGGATGGATCTTTACCCTTTGAAAAAATGATCAGAGCCAACTTCCTCATTGACGTTAGCAGAGTGCCCGAATAGAGACTCTCATTTCATCAAGGTGTCCTTAAAGGTCTTATAAAATTCTGACATTAAGCAATCAGATCCTGGGGTCCTCTTGAGAGCTAAGCTGTCAATCTCCCCCTTTTCTTTGATCACCCCTGTCAAATCATCAAAAGAGAGGTTTACTCTCAACTCAGGAATGCTTTCGGCCAGGACGGTCAAGCATCTGTCTCAATTCAGTTCTCTGTTACCCAAAAGATGAGAGTAAAAAGACCTAACAATTTCCATTTTCTCTGATCTGGACCGTTTCAGAGATCCTGTGCTATCTTTTAGGTCCATCACCATCTTACTACCCACTGACAGCCTACAGTTTCTATAAGGGTCGGGTGAGCAGTATTTCCCAAAATCCCTCTAAAAAAACAAGGATGCATGTCTATCATACTCATACTTAGAATAAGGTTTTTACTCTGGAGATATCCTCATGGCTACAACCAGTCGAGACCATAGGTTAAAGTTTCCTCCTCAGGATCTAATATAGGCGATATCTGTTCAAGCTTCAGAGGTTTGCTTTCAGGCCCAGGTCATGTCTGATGTTACTATATAGGGCTTCTACGTCTAAACTTGCAAGAAGTGTGCTTTTACTCATTACTAGATCGTTAATTCTCATCACAGTATCCTTCATATCTTTAAGATACGAAGGAAGGCCAGTGACAAAGGGCATCAGTATAAGGTCAACATAAGTGCTGGGTCCTTGTGTTAAATTATTTCTACCTGAGACTATCGGCGGTCTTCCTGGTATATTGGCACAACCTCTTTATGCACTTTTGGTAATGCATAAAAGGTAGCAATGGTAGGATCCCCTGATGACGCCATTTAGTTGGTGAAACATGTTGGGGAGATCAGGCATGACATTTTAATTTGTGATTTCTCACCTCTTTCTACAGTGTCACCCGCTGCAGAGGGTCTCACAAGGAAACCTTATATGTTTTATGTCCATCAGATTAGGGATGATTGCCCAGTTAGGATGTTTTGGATCCCTTATTGGTGTTAGTAAATCACTGTATATAAGGTTCCCCTGTTAATAGGTGACGTTCCACTAGACTTGATAATAGAAAAGGAGTTATTCCTTCACAATTAGAAAGGGACAAATTGAGAGGTTAGAAATCAGGTTTTTAAATAGTGTGTATCGAGGTTAAGTGTTTTACATAATAAAAGTTAAGTTTTAGTGCTTTATAGATTGAGAACTGAAAGAGTTTAAGTTTGCCTATGGCAAAATAGTAAATATAGACATATATCTATGTGCCCCACTCAGATCTCTGCTGCAACCTCTGCTGCCGACAGCACTCCCTCCTCTGGCACTGCTGCTGGGACTTAGTGCAGTTTCTTCAGCAGGGGTAAATCTAGCCTACACTTTGCCTGAAGTCACAGGTGCTGCTGGCAAAACTAGAGACACAACACTGCTCTTCTCACTCCAGAATTCACAGCTGTTCCCCCTGCCTCATTGACAGCCACTGACTTTCCCCACTGTGCCCCTCATGGTGTCTTCATTGGCCACTCCACCCAGCATCTCCTTCTGCTGCTGGACTTACATAGCGCTGCATGGAGAGTGCATGGCTCTATTTCTCTGCCGCCAGTGCTGACTTTCCTCCGGGCCAGTAATTGTGAATCCTGGCTCACAGCTGATCTTCTCAGGGGGCACAGGTGCTGGATTAATCCACTCTGCTTCATTGTGGTAGCTCTCCTGCCACCAGCATTAGGGGGAGAGCCTTCCCCAGACGCTGGGCAGATGAAAACCATGTTTCTCTCACAGGCTCCTCCTCTGTACGTGCTAATGTGAACGGAACCCACACACTGTACTGTAGGGAGGTGCCACTACACTGCCAATCACTACATACACTGTATTAAAACAAATGTTTTACAAGTAAAATGTTCATGATAATTGGTTGGATCTTCCATCAAACACAAGAGCCGCGGATCAGCAGTGTCTGGGACATTGTATGGTGAGTGTGGTTTATACATTGTACCAGTAAAAACCATTTTGTGGTGGAAATATTATGACTTGGGGGAGCGCTGTACAGTTATGTATATGAGGCTAGAAAAGGTAGAATTCCATCACCAGAAGCAGAATATGAATTTTGGAGAAAAACCAAAGAAGAGAATGGTCTCTCACTCCTATTAAGAATCTCATAGGCCTCCATTAATTAATTAATGTTTATTTATGGGATAACCAGCACCTTATAGTCTAGCAGGAGAATGCTCAATGTGTACTTTGACTAGTTTTCAAGCAAAGAATAATTTCAAATTGACTTTTTGTGCTTATTAAAATATCACAGATTGAGGCAAAGAATGGGATAAAAAAGAGAAAATGCACCTCTTTTACATATGAAAAGGAAATCTTGAGGAGAGGGTAAGATTGTATGTACAGGAGGAGGGGGACTGCAGATTCCTTACTATGTACAGGCTCCATGCCTATACCTTCTTGTACAATAATCATAGATTTTATTTCATATGAATACATTATGATCACGTCAATAGTAGAAAAAAAGTGCAAACACAACAACAGGGTTGTGGCAGAGATTTTATTTTAACCTTATTCCCATCTGTTGTCACTGAAGGAAGCGACATCCAGTGTATCATACACTTTTTAGGTCTTAGCGCATCTGTTTCTATTAGACCATTCCAAGATGACTTTCATCACCAACTTGCTCTCAGGTAAAGCCTTGGGCTAGGCCACACTTATCTGGAAGCGAGGATATACCTTGGTGGCGGATGTTTTGGAATTTATGAACACAATCCACAAAGTTTTTTAAAAACCTGTGCATAATTCTTCAGCTGCTTCTTCCCTGCTTCATGTCAGACAAGGGAATTCTACGATGGGTCAATACTCCATCCCGTTCTGCACTTTGACCTCTGCTCTGGCCTGGAAAAATGAGGTCCTTGTAGCGGCATTCCGGGGAGATCTCACTGGGTGAATAAAGGACAAACTGACTGATCAGGATCTACCATCTACTCTGGACAACCTCATCACTCTAGCCACCAGAATTGACTTCAGTTTTGCAGGAAGAGACCAAGAGCTTCGCCAGCAGATAGTCTTTCCAGCCTCTCAGCCTTCCTCACTTTCTATTTCCTCCACAGCTGCTATCTACATTTACACTAGATGAACTCATACAGGTGGACTGTGTGCATCTAATGCAGGAGGAATGCATTTGCAGGTGCAGTCTTAACCTGTGCCTTTACTGTGGCAGTTCTAAGCATTTCCTGAAAAACTGCCCAGTTCACCCAACTGCGCCCCGGAAGTTCCTGCGCCTATGTATCATGGGAGAGGTGAGCCTGTATCAAATCTGAACACTTCTTCCAACCTTAGTACTGAATCTGGCCTCTGTTTTCAAGTCTCTGTCATTTTGGATTCTGGTTCCACAGGAAACTTTATTCATCCCTCCATGGTTTCCAAGTTCCATCTACTAGTCATCCGTCTAGAAAGGCCTATGCTATTTTCTTCCATCAGTGATGAAATCTTGAAAGAGTTTGTTTGGTACTGTACCAAACCGCTAAAAATACAGATTTGGAGATGCCGCAAGGAGAAGATCTTGTTCTATGTTCTTCCCCGCTCCACTGCAGCAGTTCTCCTGGGTCTCCCATGGTTACAGCGGCATGCTCCTACATTGGACTGGAAAACAAGTGAGATCATCTGTTGGGACCAGCAATGCCATTCATGCTGCCTCAAGCCATCTTATCTGTTGCAATCTGTTTGTCCTCCTACACTCCAGTCCTATGACTGAATATGGCCTCCCTGTCTGGCACTATGCATCCTCTGTCTGTACCTGAAACTCAGATCACATTGGCCTATGTCAAAAGTAACAAGTGCAAAGTCTGTAGTCGCAAGTCGTTCTCTCCTACCAGTGCTGGTCAACAACCCAGACCGCCTTTCCCCCTCTGCAGTGCTAAGATATTAATTGACCATCCGGAATTCATATAGGCAGTATCTCTTTAAGAATATTAGATGGTAAATAGATTGCATTTGATAGTATTGTCTGTAAGTTTCCCAGCACCTGGGGTTCATTATCACATGGTTCTCATCAGTCTTGCTGGCATATTTTGTTATGAGAAAGCTGTACCACATAGATACATAGCTTTATGTTAGTGAGATAATACTACCCAGCAATGTTTAGGGATAACGGATGGGAATGCAGGTGCTCATGGCTTATTACCAGAGGTGTTCAACATCTGGTGATGGATTTTTCCAGCGTCAGGTTAACCTATGAAGAACTGGCCATTCGGAGGAGTGGGAGCCTTATACTGGAAAAATACTGATCTGTTAGTTTGTGTAAAACACTTGGTTACTCAGGCATTTGTTTCAAATGAGATATAAGCTGGAGAAGTTTGCTGCGAGGCCAGAAGCATCTGGACCTGAGTGCTATAGGGCAGTGTTCCCCAACTCCAGTCCTTAAGACCAACCAACAGGTCATGTTTTCAGGATCTCCCACAGAATGCACTGACAATAATGAAATCACCTGTGCAGCATAATTAAATCACCGGTGCAATGCTAAGGAAAGACTTTAAACATGACCTGTTGGTGGGCCTTGAGGACTAAAGTTGGAGACCCCTGCTATAGGGGGCACCCGTGGCGCAGAGTGGTTCCAGGAATGTCTCTGTCCTCGCTGTTTGCTTCTCACGGCTGATGTTATGGACCGATGAAGTTTACAATTCCTGATGAAGTTTTGACCTGTATAGAGGTGTAATGTAAGTTTGTAACCCTTGTAATCCATATTATATGTGCTGTGCCTTTGTAATCTGTCGTAGGTGGTCCCACTCCTCGGGCCGCGGGCGCACCCGTGGCCGCCCCCCCCGGGTGTTTGCCGGGGTCGGGTGGCGCCGCTGGCAGCGGGACGAGCGGTGGGTCCGCAGCACTCAGAGACTCACCAGACCTCGTTCTTGTCCCGTCCGCACCCTCTGCCGGCCGAGGCGCGCGTGTCCGTCCCCTAGGGCGCGTGTGCGCTCGTTCTTGGAAATTTAAAGGTGCCCGCTCCCCCCCGGTTAATGCTAATTGCCGGGCCGCTTCCCCGATTAAGTCTACGTTCCACAATCACTCCGTTCTGGATCTATGTTGCATCGTGCCTAGGTAAAAGCGTCTCCCTTAGTTGTATTCTCGCCTTACATGTACCAGATGTCTTGCTACGTTTTCTCCGCCCCCCTTCTACTTCGAGAACCTCATTCCCGCCCCCGCCTGCCCTGACTTCCGGCCTCGTCCACACCACGAACCATTGCCACCAGCCCTGACCTTACTGCCTGCCGCCTCGGACTACGATTCTTGGAAACATGACACTGAATCCAACGCTGCACCCTCGCCACCATCTGCAAGCAAGTCACCCCGGGGTGTAGCGACCTTGTAGCCTCTCTCTTCCGCAGCAAGTCCATCCCGCTTTGCGCGGGCCACTGTGAATACCAAGGGCTACTATAGACTCTCTTCCTGGCCATGGCTTAGCTACGTCCTTGCGGTTGTCCAGAGTAATCCACTACCCAGCGTTACATTAGATCCAGCATGGGATTCCCGCCAAGGTGTCCCGCCAAGTCTAGGGGAATCTGCATCGAACATTGTCCCCAACAGGTCGCAGCAGATCGCGCAACAAGCACAGCAATAGGGTCAGCTGTCCCCTATGGATGCTCAATTCCTGGCCTCCAAAAAAAGCAGCAGCACCTGCCTGCTTCACCGTGGTTCCATCTCTCCTGCCGACCTGCTGCATCCTAACGGGCCCCGAAGCTTTCGCCTGTCCTCTACCTTCCAAGTTCGACGGGGACTCGAACGCTCTGAAGTAGGCCTTTATTACGCAGTGCTCCATGCACGTGGAGCTGATGGCCACCCACATTTCGAACCAGTTTTCCTACTGAAAGGGCGGCGAAGGTGGCTTCGTGGTGAGCCTGCTATCCGAAAGGCCCTGGCTGGGCGACACCCTGTTTTTGGACCGGAATGACCCTGTGACCGCAGACCTACGGCCGTTCCTCTCTGAATTCTGCAGAGATGGCCTATTGAACCAACGCCATAGGGGACTCCTCCTTAGGAGACATATAGGACTACATTCCAGCTTCCGCACCCTAGCCTCCGAGCTGACAGTGGAATGACGCTGCTTCATCTGCGCCACACATACTTTTCCAAAGACTCACTGGCCTGAGGCAGATCGACTCATCGTTCAGACTACAAGACGCACTTGCTGCAAGAGATCTCCCTATCTACATTTTGCGAACTAATCCATCTGGCCACGCGCATAGACGTGAGCGTTTCACGGAGAAACAGTCAGGAGCTCCGCCAGGAGCTGACTCGGCACAAAACCCTCCGGCCTCTAACCTACGTGCGTAGGCTCCCTGTTCCTAAAGGTCCTCTGCTGCCTCTCCACATTTTCCCACCGAGAACCCATGCAGTGACCGGGCCCACTTGTCGAGGAAAACTGTTCCACTGGCCGGATGGAGAACCTTTGCCTCTACTGCGCCCTACTTCCCAGACCATTTCCGTAGGAGTTGTTTTCGCAGCGTCCTCAGCGGACGGTGAAATGCACGCGCCGCTAGGGTGCCGTAGGAGAAGGCGTCCCTAGGTGCTCCAGTCTTCCTCTCCACGACCTGTTTATTTGCCTGTGGAGATAAATGACGGATTGCTGGGCCAATCTCTTCGGGTCCCTGCCTTCCTGCGATCTCCGCTACACTGCCGGGAACATTAATCATGCATACCCTGGTTGTCCCCTCGAATTCGCTTTGCCAGTAATGCGCCTGGAAACAGCCGTAGCCTTAACTCATCCGTCAGTGGGGTAGTCTCTCAAGCGACGAGCCCATTCAGTATCAATCACCCCGGCCTGTGACCCTCCGTATGAGGGTCCTACATCCACGGAGAAGATCTCCTTTCGAGAGAGACCCTCGCGCGTTCTTCGGCGATTCCTATTAGGCACCCTGGCTGCAACATCATGCCCCTAAGCTTGAATGGAGACAAGAAGTCCTGCATTGGGATCGGAGTGTGCACAATGATATGGAACTGCAGTCATTACTATAGTTTCTGTGTGCGCATCGACCGGACCACACATGTCCTTCTCATCACATCAGCTCACTGAGAATCGACTGTTCTTCCAAGATATTCTCCCAACAAGGAGAACGAGAACAACGTATCGATTCGATCAGGAGTTCTACCCTTCACTTCATTTTAGCAGATAGATTGGTCTTATTCGACGTGTAGAACATCAAGGCCAACAAACACACGAATATACTACCCACACCTAGTAAAAATATTGTAGATGAGCGATCACACACACATATCGAGTTCCAGTGAAAATAGGAACTGAGAGATCCTCTTAACTACCATGAGTACACAACCCTTCTAACAAGTCTCCCAACGCCATGAGCAGCCTACATAACACGGTCTGCCATCGGGTACGAGCGATACTCATTCCCATCATCAGAGCGCATGCCCGATTAGCCACCGAGACGTGCCAGTCTTATGGAAAGAGTTCAAAATTCTCGTGAGGTCCGTTGTATCTAACTTCAAGAATGACATGACTTATAGTCGTATTAAAATATTAGGACAGGGGGATCTCCTCAGTATCTGATCCGATCTAGACTACAAGTACGACTGTACATGGGACCGACATGAGAGCGGAGTTGCCTTGAGCGAGAGCATTTCACTTATCGTTCTGTGTGAGTGTGAGGTGTAGTGACTGTCTCACACAGAGTCGTGGTTTGCTATTCTGTGCGCTTTACACATATCTAGGTGTGATGTCACTAATCTAAGATATCAGGACATTTTATCGCAAAAATTAGATAGACGGGAACACTTCGTATGTAGTTTAACTCCGGGTACACTACATCGTCTTCGAATTATGGACAGTGTTTTAAAATAGTATGTAGCTTTTTATCTAAAAGGTTCGCGATAGTAGTAGGTAATAGGTTTATAGGTTTTCTAACAACACACACTTCACATAATATGATATATGGTTGATCTGAACGATTCGTGATCAGGAATCATGGTGTATAGTCTTCGACGTGAATATTTACATCTTCACTCTCAGCACTACACACGAGATTCATTTTCGAGTGTTTATGATATAGTAGTTGGGACACTATTTGAGTATGAGAGGTGGGTGCACATTCTATGCACTACAGACATTCACAACTTCTCGATAGTTGGACTGTGTGTATACAAGGCTCTGACACACCGTGAGAGTGTTTAGACACATGTATGGAGAGTATTGGTGGTGGTGTGTGTGATTTAGGGAGGATATTAACTAAGGCGATAAGCTGTATTGGGGATAATTGTATGAATGGTAATATTATCTGGAGTCGTTAATCATTGACACTATTGTATGACAGGTCTCGAAAGGTAACAATCACACAACATGGTCTGAGTTATATGGGTGAGACAGTGAGTTGGAAAGGGAAGGAGTAAAGAGGGATTGAGGTAAGGTTGGAATTATGGTGTTGTGGGGCGGGGTAATAATAGAATGAATTCAATTAATGTAATTGGGCGTTATTTGTTTAAGTTAGAAGGTATTATGTGGTAAAGGGATTTTTTATATGATTTAATGATGTGGAATATAATGGTAGGGTATGAAGGGGATTGTATTTTAGAGGAATTGGTTAGAATTAGTATTAAGATGTTGATTTAAAAATTATATATTAAGAGTGTGGAGAAATTAGGGGATAGATAGAAAAGTTAGTTTGATTTTAAGATTGGTTGGAATACGATGGAAGTGGTTATTGAGAAAGTATGTTGTATGAAGAAAGAAGAAACTATTTTGATTAGATTAACTGGAATATGTCCAACAGGTTGGGAAGACTGAATCTGCAATAGCAAGCAGCTTGTTGTGAAGATATCAATTGTATGGAGCAATAATTAGAACAATGGAAGATATACAAGACCAATGATTATCCTCGCCTTGAATCAGGAGCTCCGTGCAAGCATCTCACCCCGTTGGTTCAAAATATGGGGATACATGAATGGGTTGAGCAAAAATCCCACAACCACATAGGGTGACCTAGTGAAGACCTGCAGAGCAGCTGGAACCAACGATAATAAAGCTACCATCAGTAACGACAATATGTCTCCAGGGGACTCAGATCCTGCATTTCCCACAGACGTGTCCCCCTGCTCAAGCCAGTACAAGTCTGGGCCCATCTGAAGTTTGTTAGAGAGCATTTGAATGATCCAGAAGAGTAATTGGGTCTTATAATGTCATATGGTCATGATGAAACCAAAGTAGAACTGTTTGGTAGTAAAAAAAAAACACGTCGTGTTATGGAGGAGAATAATGCTGAGTATGCATCCAAAGAAACACCATACCTACTGTGAAGCATGGTGGTGTAAACATCATGCTTGTGGCTGATTTCCACTGCAAAGGACCAGATGAACTGGTATCCTTGCACATGAAAGAATAGAATGGTGCATGTAAATGAGAGCATTTCGAGTGCAAATCCACCTTCCATCAGCAAGAGGCATGGAAGATTAAACTGGCTGGATACTTTCCAGTCATGAGCAATGATCCAAGCCCACCGCCAGGGCAATGAAGATTGCTTCGAAATAAGCATGTCAAGGTCCTTGATTGCCTAGCCAGTCTCCCTCAAATCTCAACCCCATAGAAAACCTTTGGAGGAAGTTGAAAGTCAGTGTTGCCCAGTGACAGCCCCAAAACATCAACTGTTCTAGAGGAGAACTGGCATGAAGCAATGGCTAACATACCAGCAAACAGTGTGTGCCCAATCTTGTTTAGACCATACAGAAGAACCTTTCACCTCTGTCATTGCCAACA
Source organism: Phyllomedusa bahiana (assembly GCA_025379985.1). NCBI lineage: Eukaryota > Metazoa > Chordata > Amphibia > Anura > Hylidae > Phyllomedusa > Phyllomedusa bahiana. Next base: position 61,513 of record JAODAL010015598.1, on the reverse strand, counting down.
AAGGATAGTATGACAAAGTATTGGGGTTGAACTTTTTGTTATTGAACCACTTAACTTATTTTCCACCACAAGTTTGCCAAAAATTCATTCCGGCGCAAATCAGACAATGTGATTTTATGGATTTGTTTTCTCATTGTGTCCCCTAGATGAGGTCGACGCTATGATGTCAATTACAGGCCTCTCTCATCATTATTGTTTAAAGTGAAGAACTTGGCACAATTGGTGGCTGACTGAAATACGAATTTATGCTGCTTCCGGGTGTGTGTCCCCAAGATCGCAGAGAGACCCTTCAGTCTAGAGGTGTGGATACCGCTTCCATGGGAGGGCAGGGTGGTCCTGACCCAGAAGGCCCTAAAGGCAAGACCGTCACATGCAGGTTTATTTTATCGAAACCTTCTCCTGCGCAGAACGAATTATGCCCATTGGAGATCGAACTGTTTGGCCAATAAAATTAGGCCCTGTAAGAGTGGGGAACACTCTTTATTGGAGGGAGCTCCGACACCCGTTTGTGTCTTCACAGACCATAAGAATCTCCAATACCTCCGACGGACTCAGCGTTTTTATACACTCACTTAGGCCCGGTGTCTCTTTTTTTTTTCCCACTGCTTTGATTTCAAGATCCACATACCAGACCGGCCCAAAAAATTCAAGGCAGATGCCCTCTCTCATTGCTTCTGACATTACCGGGGAGGAAACCAGTGTCTCAGCACAGTCATAGGTCCTGAAACGCAGGGTTCATGCGGCTCCTGTGTAATCTCCGTAACGTTCCTCCGGGCAAGGAACCTTAGTGCTCCCGCACTCAGGAGGATAAATTCTGGGTTGGGGGCATAGTTATTTTTCCTCTCTATGCCGGTGACCACCCCAGCGTACGGAAATTCCTATGTCACTCATCTCGCAAACACTACTGTGTGGCCAACTCTGCTCCAAATGTCAAGGACTTCGTTCTCCTCTATATCCTGCACCAATGTGTCCCAAAACAAGGTTCCACGCCACAGGCCCACCCCGCAGGCCTCTTAGTCCTCTGCCTGGCCGGTTCCGGAGTCCCATGGACACACATAAGCATTGACTTTGTCACGGACCATCCTCTGGAAACACGTTCTCATGGCTGGGTGGTCACTGACCGATTTTCAAAGATGTACCCACTTTGGTTGCCCTTTCCTGGTCTCCCTTACTTTCTGCTCCCCAATTGGCGGGGCCAATTTCTACCATCACAATTTTTTCGCCTGCATGGTGTTACCATCCCACATCGTCTCCGATCGAGGGCGTCCAATTGTCTCTAAGGTTTGTTGTGCGTGCCCTATGTTCCCCCCAGCATGCTAATCAAACAAAGATTTCTCTACCGCATATCTCTACCGCATACAAATGGGCAGGTGGAAGAGGTAAACCAAGATCTTGGGGGAGTATCACGGCACATTGTGTCCTGGCACACCAGAACAACTGACCAAACTGCTATCCATGGGCCTCGAGGTTCCATCATATAACCCCATCAGGACTCCCCCCCGACTCTGACCCCTGCCGTATCTCTCATTTCCTTGTGGTCCAATGGTCGTCAACCCACCCCCCCCCTCCCCTTGGCTTCTGCCTACCGAGATCCTGCCTGGACAACCAGATCAGGATATCAGGGTCAATTGGCGAGAGACCCGACAAGCCTTAATCTCCAGGCTTCAGCCGCATGAAGACCCAAGCGACAAGAGGAGAAGACCTTCCCAAACGGTTCCTCCCACGGGATAAAGAGTAGCTCGCTCCAAATACATACGCCTCAAGATCCCTACTATAAATTGGGTACGCTTTCCTGGGACCTTTCCAGAGTACTTCGGCAAATGAATCTCCTGTTCCTACAAGTTCCTGCCTACCGTCCATCTCTACCGATTTCCTAACGCCTTACATGTCCCCTCCTAAAGCCTCTGTCCTGTAACCGGTATCTCCCAGATGAGCGCTGCCTTTCGTCTCCAGTGCAGAGTCCCCAGATGTTTTTGAAGTGAAGGACATCTTAGAACATGAAGACCATCAGGGTGAAGGCGTTTCTTTCCGTTGTAGGATTGGAGGGGCTTTGGCCCCGAAGAGAGGTCCCTGGAAACCGGAGTCTCAAATCCTTAACCGGAGATCTGATCCGTAAGTTCTACAGCTAAAAAGAAGGAGAGAACTAAGGGGGGGAGAGTACTGTCGCCGGGTGGCCCGTCCTCAGCCCTTGGGCCCCCCCCCCCCGCCGGGCGCAACCCGTGGCTGCGCCCCCCAGGGTGTTATGCGGGTCGGTGTGGCCCGCCTCTGGCCGCATGACGAGCGTGGGTCCGCAGCACTCAGAGACTCACCTGACCTCGGTTCCTGTCCCGTCCGCGCCCACTGCCGGCTGAGGCGCGCGTGGGTCCGTCCCCCTACGGGCACGTCGCAGCGCTCGTTGCTTAGGGAAATTTAAAGAGCCAGCACCCCGGTACATTGGCTAATTTACCGGGCACCTCTTTCCCCGATTTAAAGGCTACGCTCCACAATCACTCCTGCTGATCTATTGTTTGCCTCGTTGCCTTAGTAAAAGCGTTCCCTAAGTGTAATTCTCGCGTATACCCGTGTACCACACCACATGCTAGTTTCTCGACTCCGAACCTCTTCCTGTCCTGCCCTGACTTTCCTGCCTGTCCACGACCCCGAACCATTGCCCGACATCCCCCGACACATTACTACTTGAGCCTGCCCCACGCGACTACGATTCTGGACTAAGTACAGACTCTCACTCGCTGCATCTTCGGTCCCGCCATCGCAAGCAAGTCACCTCGGGGGAGCGACCTGGTAGCCTCACGATCGCAGCAAATCCATCCGCAGCATTGTGCGGCGGCCTTCTGGTGAATACCGGGGGCTACTTAGACTCTTTCTCCCTGCGTGCTTAGGCTATCTGTCCCTTGTGGTGGTCTAGAGGATCCACTACCCAGCCGTTACATAATCCATATTATATGTGCTTTGCCTTTGTAATCAATATTATGTGTGCTTTGCCTTTGTAATCTATATTATGCAAAAGTGTATGCAAAAGACAAGATTACTTCTTTAGTCCTATATAATACTGAATTATTGTCGAGTGATAATAAAGTTATAAAGTATTCATGAGAGTTGCCTTCTTAAAGCCATACCTGACCCCTTACAATTTAGTTGGCAAAACACAACGCCAACAGACCTCTGTTTTCCAGCTATGGACATCCAAGTCAAGAGAACTGTTCCTGTCTTAGCAAAACAGTCTTCTCTGAAAGAAAAGTTTGTGGGAGACCGAACAGGATGTGGTTCCATCACACCTTACCCAGAGAATTTGGCAGACCCAGAAGAGGAGAAGAATTAAGGGGAGGGAGGTACTGTCAAGATACATGTCACAGTCCCACTCTGGACCACGGAAACACGTGCGCCGGCTCTCCCCCTTCAGTTTTTGCCTTATTAGAGCGGGGAGTGACACCCACCGGTGGCAAACGGGTGCGACTTCTTGAAAACAGGGGTTTCCCCCTAACAAAGGAGACAAATTATTTTTTCTCTGAAGCCTCTGCTGTATAGAAAAGATCTCCTTTTTTCATGCAATTAGAAAAGCTTGAATAGGGAAAACTTATGCAAATCAGCTATAGAACCACCCACGTTGTTAAAAGACCAGGATGCATAATCAAAAGGGGTGTTTTGGCTTTGTGCAACAGCATGGTGACACAACCCCTCTAAGGAGAGAAAAAAGCAGGAAACCCCTGCCATTTGAAAAACTAGATCAAAATCTGAGGAATTAAAAAACGGGAAAAGGTGTCAAAGAGAGGACCCATCATAATATGAGTACACTCACAAGGCGGACATTTTAGAAGTAATTGGAACATATTCCTAAAGAATACCTTTGTGGGAGGACACGTTTAATTTGTAAAGATGTAAGAGTTTAAGTTACAATAGGATATATGAAAAGTGTTTTGGAAGTTTTTGTCTAATTTTATTATACAAATGATTCCTGATGTCTATTGTGACCTGACATTTTTATACATTATAGTTAATAGTAAGTTTGAGTGAAATAGAAATATCCTATCTATGCAGAAGATTTAGGATCTGAGTTAAGATTTTTTTTGTTAAAGATTCACCTATTTTTTTTAGTAGATTAATTACTCCTTTAAACGAGAAGAAGAGTGAGATATATTTTCATCCCTGTTTTGATGGATCCTCTGGGTGACATGTGCCTATTATGCTCAGTATATTCCCCTATAGCAGAATTAATAGATAGGAATGAGCACTCAAAGGTCTAATTCTTCAGAATAAATAAGTAATAGCGTCATGGGAAGAAAGCTCTGACTATGTGTGGTGTCCTTGGTGTGAGCTGTTAGTTAGAAGTTGACTTGCTGTACGGCAAGATCTCCAGGATTGTCAAGCTGGAGGCTTTGTAAACTTCTCCTCATCCTGCAAACAGTGTCAGGCACAGATATCATGTTGTGCTGCTCAATCCTCTTTTCTGATACTGTGACTAATAATAGAGCCTTGCAGAGACATATGGGGGCACTTGTTCTGCAGCCGGCCCTATGTATCATTCTATTACCTGCTGGGACTTCATGGCTTCCCACAGTGATCATGGATATTTTTCTGTATCCTATTATCTTATGGTTGGCTCTATAGGCTTTATCTTTATAGGCTATGACTAACATCTAAAAAACTGGAATTAAATGAATCTGTGACTCTCGGGTCAGAACAGCAGGTAAGTCATACTAGGACTTGTCTTTCTTTGTCTATAAATATATTAGATGACTAATGCTGAAGCCCCGAAGTGGCCATAAAGGATCTGTCTCATCAACACAATTCCTGTCCATATTCATTAGCAGAGAGCTGCACAATCTATAGTCTAGGCACCACCTGCAACTTGCAAAGCCATTCCGTGTTGCTCTCAACCATCTAGACATAGAAGTCCTTTTCTGTGTCCAGAATATTCCATAACAGAGAAAAGAGAAATGGTCCATTTTGTCACTATGTCAAAGTAATAGGGTCCCTTGAGCTCTGATTAGCACTCCGGGAAGGAGGTGGAAGGATGGTTGTGGCTTCATGCAACTCTATCCATCATAGTTTATGAAAATTCTGAAATTTTGTTATTCTACATTTGACAAAGCTACATCTATGTATGGTCTTCTCTTTCTCAAGTATCAAATTGAGGATAATGGGATCTCATTGTTCTTATAGACTGGATTTAGAAGAACCACACACTGATCAGACATTTATGATGTGTAGTTTCCATTTGCTACAACTGTATAACATGATAATCCATGTTTAAGTTGTTTTGTAGCCCTTGATAATGGTTTAATCTGATAAAACCAAACTGGAGAAGAGTACACAATCCCATAGCTGCATACCAGGGCACATGGATAAACCATAAAGGGGAAAAAAAGGAAAGAAACCTGTGCCACTAAAGAGAGTGAGCTAAAATAACATAACCTTTACTCCATGAATATAGCGCCGATACAAAATGTAAATACATAAAAAATGCACCCTCCCCAGAAAAAGGGGTTAAAGTACACATTTACATGAAAGAAGCCATAATAAGATACCTTGTAACGGATCACTAACTGCAAATTGTAGAATAGAAATATCAAATATAATAAACTTGTCACATTTTAAACAAGAAATAACATGACCAAAAAATAGTGAATTGACTTGATAGTAAGTAAACAAAGAGAACATACACATTATCCCATGCAAAAAGGAGTGAATAGAGCAATACACAAACGCAAACCTTGTACTTTTGCCTTTTGTGTATTGCTCTATTCACTCATTTTTTTCTCATATATATTGTTATCTGTATGTGCATGTGATTATGTCTATTTTCTCTAGGCATTAGGGACAAGCATATCTCTTTACTATTTTTGCCTCTGTTATTTCTTATTTAAAGGGGGATTAGTTTATTATATTTTTATAACTATTCTGTCATTTCTGGTTGGTGAACCATCACAAGGTGGCTTATTGTGGCTTCCTTCTTGTAAAAGAGGGGACATTTTTTAAAAATGTTTTTAAATTTTGTATCTGCTCTATATGCATTAAAGGGGTTGTCTCGCTACAAGGATTGCTTTTTATGTTAAAGATCTTGCAGAAACAAGTCACTTTGTAATATGTGTCCATTAACAGTGTCCTATCTATTCTGAGATGTCCCCTCATATATGGGCTGCATCAGCTCCTCAGGTCCTTTATGGTTCGATCTCTCCTGATAGACTGCCAACACTGGTTGCTATAGCTACAGACCTGGCTTCTACTGCAGCCGAGTAGAAGCCAGTAAACACGCCCCTGAATTCAAAGTGAACCCAGGAAAACAGGACTGAGGTAAGCTGATTCAATGTAGCGAGACAACCCCTATAAATACAGATTATATTATTTTAGCTCACCCTCTTTAGTGGCACATGATTATTTCCTTTTTTTTCCTAATTATTATTATTATTTATTTTAGAACGCCCTTAATTTCAGGGCATTGTACATTCGAGGTGGTTACATAAATGATAATGTAGTCCTTGGACTATTGGATATGGACTTAATAGGGACCCCTCTATGAACTATGACAGAGAGATGATTAGAGCAGATCTTACTCTCTCACACTAGGTCCACCCATTTACTGCATGTATAATGCTACTCTCCCACAGAGGGGGAAACGTATGGCCAAAGGAAACTGTCCTGTCAGTAACCAGGTCACCAGTTATTCCAGTAGCAAGACCTAGGTTGATCAGCACATCGAGCCCCATATCTTTAGGGCAAGGGTTGTCTTCATGAGATAGTACCCAAAGTTGTCCTGAGACAATTCTTTGCCTTTTAAATGCACAGTCAATAATGAATTGGAATGTTCTTTATACATATTCTAATGCATTAACTTTAATGGGTACATCCAATGTTGCCGCCATTCTTGTCCCCCAAAAAAAGCTTATATCCAGGCTCGGACTGGGCCGCCGGGGGATCGGTGAATCCCCCGGTGGGCCCCCCCCCCCGAGCTGCTGTGGGCCCCGGAGGCAGTGCCGTCGCTCCCTGGGGCCCGTCCGCCGCATCCGGTCCCCGACTCCCGGGGCTGCGCGGTGTCAGCGGAGCGCAGCGCCACTAGTGCTGCGCTCCGCTGATCTCCCCGGCAGGCTGAACGCATTGGGCCTTCAGCCTACCGGGCGCCGGCCCCTACTGCTGACGTAGGCGGCGCGGTGATGTTACTTCACCGCGCCGCCTATGCAGGACCGCAGTAGAAGCCGGCGGCAGCTCGGAGCGGCGGGAGCAGGAGCCGGAGCCAGGTAAGTGGCTCTGTTTGTTTTTTGTTTTTGTTTTTTTTTTAATCTACCTAAAGGGGGCCCTGGCTGACCACAAAGGGGGCCCTGGCTGACCACAAAGGGGGCCCTGGCTGACTACAAAGGGGGCCCTGGCTGACTACAAAGAGGGGCCCTGGCTACAAAGGGGGGTCTTGGCTACAAAGAGGGGCCCTGGCTAATCCAAAGGGGGGCCCTGGCTAATACAAAGGGGGACCCTGGCTAATGAAAGGGGGCCCTGGCTACCAAAGGGGGCCCTGGCTATCTAAAGAGGGCCCTGCCTCCTAAAGGGGGATCTGACTACCTAAAGGGGGATCTGACTACCTAAAGGGGGCCCTGGCTATCTAAAGGGGGCCCGACTACCTACAGGGGGATCTGACTACCTAAAGGGGGCCCTGGCTATCTAAAGGGGGCCCAGACTACCTAAAGGGGGATCTGACTAACTAAAGGGGGCCCTAGCTGCCTAAAGGGGGCCCAGACTACCTAAAGGGGGCCCTGGCTATCTAAAGGGGGCCCTGCCTACTAAAGGTGGATCTGACTACCTAAAGGGAGATCTGACTACCTAAAGGGGATCCTGGCTACTAAAGGGGCCCCTAGCTGCCTAAAGGGGGCCCTGACTACCTTAATACTAACGGGGGCCCTGACTACCTCCACAGTAGCTAAAGGGGGGGGGGGGGCTGACATCCTGCACACTAGCTAAAAGAGGCCCCTAACTACCTGCACACTAACTAAAGAAGGCCCCTAACTACCTGCACACTAGCTAAAGGAGGCCCCTAACTACCTGTATACTACCTAAAAGAGACCCCTAACTGCCTCTATAGTACCTAAAGGAGGCCTTAACTGCCTGTATAGTACCTAAAGGAGGCCCCTAACTGCCTGTATACTACCTAAAGGATACCCCTAACTGCCTGTATAGTACCTAAAGGAGACCCCTAACTGCCTGTATAGAAACCTAAAGGGGGACCCCAACTGCCGGGTATAGTACCTAAAGGAGGCCCTAACTGCCTGTATAGTCCCTAAAGGGGGCCCCCTAACTGCCTGCATACTACCTAAAGCAGGCCCTAACTGCCTGTATAGTACCTAAAAGGAGGCCCCTAACATGCCTGTTATAGTACCTAAATGAGACCCCTAACTGCCTGTATAGTACCTAAAGGAGGCCCCTAACTGCCTGTATACTACTTCAAGGGAAGCTCTAACTGCCTGTATAGTACCTAAAGGAGGCCCCTAACTGCCTGTATACTACCTAATGGAGACCCCTAACTGCATGTATAGTACCTAAAGGAGGCCCTAACTGTCTGTTTACTACCTAAAGGAGACCCCTAACTGCCTGTATACTACCTAAAGGGAGTCCCTAACTGCTTGCAGCCTATATAAAGGGGACCTTAACTACCTACAGCTTACCAAAACTGGGGGCAAACCAAACCTACCTACAGCCTAACTAACTGGGACTCCCCAAACACCTACTACAGCCTACCTAAACTGGGGTCCACCAACCTAACTGTAGCCTATCTACTTTCCTAACTGGGGCCTGCTTATCTACCTGGGGGCTATTTACTTACCCACCTGTGGCTAGGAAACCCCCACCTCCCCTGGGGCTGGCCTACCAACTTATCCAGTGAGAGTCTACCTACCTAAATAGGGCCTATTCTAGTTACCTGGGGCCTTTCCCATTTGCCTACGTACCGGGTTTAATTAATTGAGAGGGAAGCAGCCCATAGTTGTAGCAAATTATCTCCGGGGGTTTAGTCCTCTTCCCACCCTCCAACCCCCCTTTGGATACCAGGCTCTAAGTTATGGCTGTACCCACTATCCCACCCCTGGGAAGTTTGTACAGAGGTGGGAAAAGGTAAAGAGATGCTGGATAAATTTGAGGATTTTTAAGAATTTTGTGTGTAATTTCTGCAGGAATGAGTTGTGGGCCCGGGGCAAGTTCATCATGGCAGTGTGGAACGGAGCAGAAGAAAAAGGGAAAATAAGAACAAGTCATGAGAGAAGAGAACACTCATCAGATAAGACGTCTCCGGTGAGTCCCTGATTTCAGGGGTTATTTTTTATATTGTAATGTGATGGTGACCTGAGCAGGTGTCTGACCACTATGTGGTCTCCATATGGTGGTGTTGTAGGTTATACCTGAGCTGGTGTCTGACCCAGTATGTGGTCTCTATATGGAGGTGTTGGGAGGTTAATCTGAGCTGGGGTCTGACCTCTATGTGGTCTCTATATGGAAGTGTTGTGGTTATAACTGAGCGGTGTCTGACCTCATGTGGTCTCTATATGGTGGGGTTTTGGTTATATCGGCGCCGGTATAATGCCAGTGTACATGTGTCCCTGATTGTAAGAGTGAGGGAACACCTGACCCTGTGATAGGAGTTAGACTTTTACTTTCTTACTGGTGTTTATTTTAGAACGTGGTGAGGTGCGTGACCAAGGAAAACGTGGAGGGGATATGTTGTAGGGGGAGGGGGATATTGTATGTGGGTGGAGGGGGATAAATTTGTATGTGGTGGAGGGGGATATTGTATGTGGGGGGAGGGGGATATTGTATGTGGGTGGAGGGGGATATTGTAATGTGGGTGGAGGGGGATTTGTATGTGGGTGGAGGGGGATATTGTATATGGGTGGGAGGGGATATTTTTAATGTGGGGTGGTGGGGTATATTGTATTGGGTGGTGGGGGATATTGTATGTGGGTGGAGGGGGATATTGTATGTGGGTGGAGGGGATATTGTATGGGTGTGGGGGGGGATATTGTATTGTGGGTGGAGGGGGATATTGTATGTGGGTTGTGGGGTTGAATTGTATGTGGGTTGGGAGGGGGAAATTTATTTGGGGAATGGTGAGGGGGGTATTGTATTGGGTGGAGGGGGATATTGTATTGTGGGTAGGGGGGTATTTGTATGTTGGGGAGAGGGGGGTATGGATGGAAGCTACTTTAGCCCTGTGTCCCATGATATGTTAAAGACCCGACCCAAATGTGTAACCCAAATTGCAAATGTCTACTGAACACAATATAGTTCTATTTTACACCCCTGTATTATGTGGTAAAATGGCATTTATGTCTCCCAGAGGGCCGGTAATATTTTCCATGTACAGTAAGGGTGGGGGCCCCCAAGATCAACTCCCCTGTGGGCCCCAGACCCCCCAGTCCCACACTGCTTATATCCAATGGTAAGAGATACAATGGTCAGATTGTGTTAAGGGATAAAATATCTAAAGCCCCTCCTGTATACAAGCTTTGCAGTTGTGACTCCATAGACTATAATAGTAATCAAAGAGAGGTTTTTAAATTAATGCAGTGTTCCTTGTAGCTGGAGCCTTCACTCCCTGAAGTGTGGAGGTCTGGACAGGCCCTATGAGAGGTAACATTAGTGTAGGTTCCCACCTGTATTGAGGTCCCCTTGCTGATTGGGAGGTGGGCTTAAGCAGTTTTGATCAAAAATGTGAACTAAGAACCTCAAACATTTTTTTCATGTATCCTAAGTAGCAGAAATGCTTTCCAAAAATTCCTATGTGCCTTTTTGATAGTTTTTTTTTTAGTGCTAGTAGTGTGCTGCTGATATTGGATTGTGTTTGTATATTACTGCCACACCAGTGTGCACCTATGCTCATTTGTTTCAAAAAAGTTTTTAGGATATTGCAAAAAAAAAAAAGGGCTAAGACTCCCAATTTTATCTATTAGATCTGCCATACTTTGAAACAACCCCAGAAAATGTTTGACAGATGTGTTTACTATGCTTTTAATAAAGGACTAAGAAGCTAAAGGAACCATGTTTGCCTCAATTGTCACATAATTTCCCATAGTCCTGCTCGTGAATGTTCAATTTTATATACCTGACACAGTATCCTTATGGTTACATAGCAACTGTCCTTATGCCCTTATGCTGCTGATTGCAGATAGTCCTTTTCCAGTTATATTTAAAAGACTTGGAACATTGAATCTAAGCTTAAGTGTAAAGCCTAAGGTCAACATGTTAAAAGGAGAAACACAAGAATAAAGGGAAGCAATGTAATCCTTCACACTGCTCCTCCTGATCCTCTACTGTGCACTGAGATGTAAGACTCTCATCAGACTGTGGCACTCACTAACCTCCCTGGGGGCACAAGGTTTTTAATATACAAGGATATGTCGTTTTTCTTAAGACATAACACATATAATTGCAATGAAATGCTTTTCAAGTCAAGAAATACAGTCCACCAGGGCCATCTTCACACTGTTATGAGCCCCCAGGCAGAAAAGCACATTGATCTCTGTGCTAAACCCCTTCCACCTCCCCAAACCACTCACAGGCATATTTTTTGGCATTCCCCCCAGGACCCACACAGCAAGTCATTTAACAACTTCATGTGGTTGGTCAGCCGTCCTGTGCCCCCAGGCCAGACCACGCAGCAATTCATAAGATAAATGGGTTGCTGCGTGACCCAGCCTGGGGGCACAAGATGGCTGAGCGACCACGTGAAATTGTTATATGAATTGCTGTGTGCCTTGAGTCATATAACCTCTCCATCATGTGGTCAGCAATCCTGTACCCCTTATATAGCAACTTATATAGCAACTTTTTGTGTTTAGTCACTCATCCTGACCCTGTCACTGTCTGCAGAGACTCTTTTATGAGATAGCAACTGCTATTTGGCCCACTTGGCAGTTGCTATATAATAAGGAAAGTGACACCGGTCATGACCCCAAGGCATCGCTGAGGTAGCTTTGCCCTACTCACCTGTCAAGTCACACACACAGCCAGACCACCCCCTCCCTTTTTCCCCTTCCTTTAGTCCCTTTGCTATCGTGGCCCCACCAATGATGACACTGACTACCGACTTAGAATGAATTGGCCACAGCAGCCGTTTTATTAACAATTACAAACAATTAAATATAACAACCAGTTTTAAATACATAAATAACAACTCCCTGTAAATATATATATATATATACATATATATATAAGTGAATATGTACCTCCAAATACCCTTACCCCAAAACCTAAAGCTCCATTTTAACCAAGAAGAAAAGAAACAAGTACATAAAAAACCCCACCCACGCCTCTCCCAACCCCCCCCCCCCCCCTACAATTTCTTTAAATGCTAGTCCCTGCCACCAAGTGTGGGCGAACATAAATCCTAAACCTGTCCGACTCCCATCTCCCAATTCTCCGCACCAAGTCCGGACTTAAACCCCAGCCAGCGGCCTCAGTCGCCGCCCCAATTCGAAAAGAGTGCGGTGCAAAATCCGAACCTTCAAGACCCAGCCGCTCCAGACTTTTACGGAAGACCGCTGAAAATTGGAATCTGGACAGATAAGACCCATCTTCGTGCACCAGGACTGGTCCCTCTGACGCCGCCTGGAAACTACGAAAATCCCGGAAGCATTTCAGAGGGCACATCACTGCCCCTTGAACCCCACCTAATACCACCCTTTTCCCCCGCCCTATTTGGTCGGTCTTTGATCGTCTGACCCAAAAGACCAAGGCGTCCCCCCGGTCCCAGACATCCGCCGCCTGCAAACCTCCGCCCCTCCTCCGACTAGGCGAAACAAGCTCCCCCACTCGCAATGCACCGAAAAATGCAAGTGAGAAAGCCAACCTAAATAGGGATAACTCGAACGAGGTGCTCGCCACGTCCACCAAAACTCCCCCAAGCCGCTCTAACAGGGCAAAGACCACCGGGCGCCGTGAATCCCTAGCCACCCGGCCGAGTCTAAAACCCCTCAACGCCCGAGAAATCACAAAAACCTTAGTGAGGTCCCTCCTCCTCCGCCACTGAAAACCGAAAGCCAGCCCCGACATAAACTTGGACACTTTTGCCGCCGACCACCCGCTGCGATGTACGTGCGCCACCAAGCACAGCAGCGCCCCCAGCTCATCCTCCTCTGAGGAAATCGAACCAAAATCCCTCAACCACTCTGTCCAAAAACCCCAAGCCGCTTCATAAGCACGCCAGGTCCCCCCTGCCAGCGAAGCACGAATCAAATGGTCAGCATCCCGGAGGCCACGTTCCAGAGATGATGAGGGCACTCCTCTCCCACGACCGCCGCTGATGGGGCCAGAGCCCTGAACCGCTCCCACTGCAAGCGAGACAGAGAGTCAGCAACCCCATTCAATACCCCTGGAACATGCTCCGCCACCACCCAAGAGTTCAGCTCCAAGCAACGGAGCACCAATAACCGAAGCAGGCGAACCACTGGAGGGGATGAAGCTGACAGGTTGTTGATGGCTTGCACCACCCCCAAATTGTCGCAATGAAACCTGACTTTCCTGTCTCTGAACTGGTCCCCCCACAGCTCAACGGCTACCACAATGGGGAAAAGTTCCAGAAAAGCCAAGTTCCTGACCAACGGCGAGTTTACCCATGAGTCAGGCCACGGGGCCGCGCACCAGCTTGTGCCGCAGATGACCCCAAAGCCCGAGCTGCCCGCTGCATCGGTGAAAATGTCCACCTCCTGATTCGTCACTTCCCTCCCCATTATAATGGACCGACCATTATACTTCACTAAAAAGGATCCCCAGACCCCCAAATCCTCCCTATGCTCCTGATTCAAGCGCACAAAGTGATGTGGCTTTTTTACCCCAGCGGTCGCCCTAGCCAAGCGCCGACAGAACACCCGGCCCATTGGCATAATCCTGCAGGCAAAATTGAGTTTGCCCAGCAGTGACTGCAGCTCCCGCAGCGACACCTTCCTCAACTGCCCTACCCTCTGAACTTCCTCCTGTAAGGCCCGCAGCTTCTCCACCGGCAACCTACACTCCATGGCAACCGTATCGATGCAAATACCCAGAAAGTTTAAACAAGAAGAGGGGCCCTCAGTCTTCTCCGCCGCCAGAGGAACCCCAAAACGATCCGCCACCCAATTCAGCGATTGCAACAATGACCCGCAAACTGGAGAACCCGCCGGGCCCACACACAAGAAATCGTCTAGGTAATGGATGATGGAAGTCAGACCCGACACATCCCGCACAACCCACTCCAAAAAAGAACTAAACGCCTCAAAGTAGGCGCAGGACAACGAACAGCCCATCGGGAGGCACCTATCCACAAAATAACTTCCCTCCCAAAAACACCCCAACAAATGCACACTCTCAGCATGCACAGGCAATAATCGAAAAGCCGACTCGATATCTGCCTTTGCCAACAACGACCCCACCCCAAAATGTCGAACCAACGCTACAGCCTCATCAAAGGACGTGTAAACTACGGAACACAACTCCGGGTCTATTCCGTCATTAACGGAGCACCCCTTCGGGAACGATAGGTGATGTATGAGCCGAAACTTGTTCGGCTCTTTTTTGGGTACCACCCCTAGCGGTGATACCACTAAATCCGGACAAGGTGGCCTTGCAAAAGGTCCCGCCATTCTCCCTAGCAACACCTCCTTCTTTAATTTTTCCGACACCACCGACGGATGCTCATATGCCGACTTCAGGTTCTTAACTGAAAATGGAACCTGATGACCCGGAGAAGGGATCCTGAACCCAGACGCAAAACCCTCCTGCAATACGCGCGCCATCGCCCGATCCCTAAACCTGGCCAGAAACGGCTCCATCTCGCGCAGCCTCACCGGCGTCACGCCCATAGCTATTGGCGCTCCCTCCTTTTTCCCTTCCCTTCTTGAAGCATCTGGACACCGCATGGGAGGAGGCTCCGCAGAACGAACAGATATGCCTAAATTTGCATCCTGTCCCGAATTTACATTGCCCGCTGTTAAACTGCCAGCAGGCCCCTTTCTGTCCCCCCACTTGACCCCCGGCCCCACCCCCGCTAGTGGAACCTCCATGGCCGGCGGCGCCGGCCCCCCCATGAAAGGGCTGGCCAAACTTCGTGGGGGCCATAACCTTTAACCACAGACCAATATCCTTTTGGTCCCAACGAATCGACGGCCTGACCGCTTTCCTCTGCCTGAACCCCTCATCGTAACGCAACCAAGCCATGCCCCCATACGCCCGCTGCGCCTCACCAATCGAGTCCATATAACAAAACAGCGCCGAACAGTTCTCTGGCGCCTTTTCCCCAATCACGCTTGCCAATATGGCAAACGCTTGCAGCCAATTGGTAAACGTCTGGGGAATCAGACGCCACCTCCTCTTCTCCTCCTCTTCCTTCTTGCTTTCTTCCTTTTTCCCCTTGTCCAAATTAAATTTTTCCAAGGGGAGGAGGGAGAAAATTTCCACATATTCATCCCTCCAAATCTTCTCGCGCACCTCCTTCTTTAAGTGCGCCCCAAGCGGGCCCTCAAAGCAGACATACACCTCGCCCCGGGCCCTGTCATCCAACCGCACGCTGTCCTGTTGCTCCTTGTCAGTTTGCACGGATACCGTAACACCACTACTATGCCTAGACAGCCCAGAATCCACTTCAGAACGCCCCGCACCTACCGCCGTGTTACCGCTGCCCAGCCCCGCTGGCGAAACCCACGCCCCCAACGGACCCGGGACCCCCACTGCAGCCCCCCCCCTCTCCAGAGGGGCCAGCAATGCTTGCACCGCGTCCGCCAAGCCACCTGCTCCCTTACCAGCCCCCACTGCGCCCTCCCCTGAACAGCCCCCCTGGCCTTGCACTGAGACCCCACCCCCTACACTGCCCGCCCGGGATCGCAACAGCAGGGGAAACGAACCATAGATGTGTACTCACCAGGCTGCGTGGGCGCTGTGAACCCACCAGCCGTACCCTGCAGCATTCGCCCGTCGTCGCGCTGCCAGATCCGGTCGTCTGCCGTTGCCCGACAGCCCGGGTCAAGGCCTTCTGGCCCCATCCGGGGGAGGCCGACCGGCGCAGGCTGTGGGGGGATCGTCGCTCTCCATCCTCCTGCTGGAGCACCTGTCGCTGCTGACGCCTCCCTCTCAGGGCCGACCGGTTGTCGCCCGCTGGGACCGCTCAGGTCCATGCCTCCACCGATCCGTCCGCTGTCCCGATCACCCGTCCTCCGTCGCCGGGCAGTCCCCCCGACCGGAACCTCGCCAGAAGGGACCGCCGTAACCACCGACCGGATCGCTGGCACAGGGGCGACAGCTGGACCCTCCCCAGGCTGGTTGACGGGTCCGCTGCCCCCCGCAGAGCTCGCCGACCCACATGGAGTCCTCCCGCACCGAGAGGACCGACTCCAGGCCCTTGGGCGATCCCCCCTTACCGAAGGGTTCCCTGGAGGTGCTTCCACGGCGGCGGTGAGCCCTCGGTGTACATTCAGGGCTCAGCCTCTGTGAAGGCCTGACCAGCCTTCTGCTCTCACTTCTGTCTTCTACCTGAAGCGCCTCCACAGGTCCTACACCACCAACTACCGACTGGACTGCCTCCTGTAGCCATGCAGCCCCTCTCACTGCCACCAATCGCCTCAGTTCTTCCACCTGTGGGTCGGCCATAGCTGGAGCACGCAGCGGGGGGTCCTGACTATTCACTCCCACGCCGCGCTGTCTGCTCCTCGGTGCCGATGGGCGGGGCTTAAATAACCTCGCCCGCACGTCCGCACCATTAGCCACGCCCCGAACGCATTAGCCACGCCCCCGGCACGTTAGCCACGCGCCCCCCCCCCCCCTCTCCCCCCGAACGCATCATGCATCACGCCCATCGAGCCGGGTCATGTCGCGCCTCCCCCAAGGGGCGGGGCCCCAGTCCGGCGCGTCACTAGATGGCTGACTGACCACATGAAGTTGTTTTATGATGTTGCTGTCCCCACTGATATGGCCAGGTCACTGACCCCCAGAACCTCTGTGTACCTGCTGCACTTCAGTAATATGTATGAATCTGGTGGCTGCTGCAATGAGACTGCTTGGGAGAGAGGTGGGGATGAAAAGCAGGATCTCAAGTGCTGGTGCTAAACTACCTTGACCTCTGGGGGATGGAGGAGAATGACTGATAACCACCAGGATGTGCCTACTTTTACTATCAATCCATGCCTGCTCATTACTCTATACAATGCAGGCAGTGAAAGGTAAAGCGGGGGCAGGCCACAGCAAAGCCTGCTTTGTCCCAGCTGGATACAGAAGTTTGGCGCTTTCCTGTGGCCTGGCCTTGCTTTACTTGTCACTGCCAGTCTTTCTATGCTGTAAAGAGTAATGCCCAGGCATGCCATGGCGGTGAAAGGTAAAACAGGGGCTAGGCCACTGGTTGTATTTACTGGGCAGGGTGACTGCCTGGATGGGCCCCCTGTACTCATGGGGCCTCTAGGCGGCGCCTACCCTGCCCAGTGAAAAAGACAACCCTGCAATCCAGTATATCTATTAATTAAGAAACATAATTTTAGTGTCTACCTATATGAAAGACCCAAAGCAAGTGGATCATGCGAAGGTGAGTTTGCATTGGGAAGGGGAAATGAAATGAATAAACTAATTCCATAACCTGCACAGGGTTAACATTTTTGTTTGCTCCATATGTTGTGGGAATATACAAGGATTTGATAAATGTAAGACATACATACTGTAAAGCTAGACTATGCATCTGGGGAAAGAGGCTCCAACCCACGTTGGTCTCATGTCCATTACTAATGTGTGTCGAAAACCAGGCAGGACCTCCCCTTCTGAGGAAGGGTGCCAAATTGATGCATGGGAAGGGCATGGGGGAAACAAAAAACAGGTCTTTCTGTCATGAGTCCTGTAACCAGAGCAAGTGGGCATCCTCTACATCTAGAGAAAAGAAGGTATCATCATCATAGATGAGGATTCTTTACTGTAAGAGGGGTGACACTATAAAGCTTACTACCACTAGGTGTTGTGATGGTGGAGTCATTGACTAAGTTCCAGAAGGGCTTACCTTTCATGAAAAATATAGTATTACAGGTTATGGGGACTAGTTTCAGGAGAAAGGATGTTGATCCAGGGATTTCTTCTGATTGCCAGATTTGGGAGTAAGGGGGAAAATGTCTTCTTGTATGGGACAATTGGCATCCGCCTCATAACGGCTTTTCTCTTCCTCTGGATCAACCCTGTAGGGTTATAGGTTGGACTTGATGGATCTGGGTCTTTTCTAAATATCATCTAATATTTTAGTATGTGATTATGAGGGGGAAAACCATGATTGTGGGCACATTTTAAAATTCACTATTTGCTCCCTGTCATCTTTGCATGACTCTATGATAAAAACATACTGAGCCTCTTATGTATATTTAATATGTACACATATTAGCCTTAACATGGAAGCCGGCTGCACAGTAATGTGTAGATTCCCTTGTGCATTCAAAACAGCTCTGATCTTTCAAGGCCAGATCTCCAAAAGACCTTTGAAGGTGTCCTGTGCTACCTGGCACCAATATGTTAGCAGCAAACCCTTAAGTTGTGAGGTGCAGCCTCCATGATTTGGACTTGTTTCTCCTGCACTTCCTACAGATGCTCAATTGGACTGGGATCTAAGGAATTCGGAGGTCAAGTCACCATCTTGAAGACTTTGTCGTATGGCCCCTTCCTTTTTAAGATTGTAGAGGTCCTGGCAGTCAGACTGCCACCCAGAAGGAAGTGATGGCATGAGAAAACTTCTTAAAAGAGATTTATCAGTTTGATGTCCTAGTGTAGTCAGACTGGTGAGTAAAATAACACTATGCCTTCTAACTTTCCTAATTTTTGTAGAAATGAACCACAATTAAGACCTAGATTATGGCCGTAGATAATACAGTTTTTGGGGCATGTCTCGGGAGCTTGAGGATGTGTGCCACATCAAATAAATTGGGCTCAAAGTTCCAAACAGAAGGGATAAAATGAAGCAATTCACTGTCCCTTGTCTTTTTTGCCAATTGAGAAGCATCAAGTACTCTAAGAGACTACCATCAAAATTCTTCTTGTCACATATTGACATGTAAAATGAGACTATTATGTGGATATGTTTTAATCGGGTGATTGTTTTTTTTAATATATTTTTTTTTAAAGTTCCCACATGTTTTAAAGTTCCCACACACTTGAGAAAGGGGGCGTGTCCTTCCCCCGTAACGTTGCGTGTTGGACGCTATGAATGCTGCTGTCAGCTGTGTTACGCCTTGGCTCTGACTATGCTAAACTGAACTAAGACTTGCAAGCAAACATGCCAGGACTGTCTTTGAGTTCATGAGACTGAGAGTTGGATCCCAGGTTTCTAATTGAACATATCTATATTGAGAAATGCTACTATTATATGTGTGATTGATATTTAAAAGTTTCTACATTAAAGAGTTTAAATACAAATGGAAAGATAAAAGCGATATATTCTCTCGGCAATAATAATGGTGTAATGAGTTGAACTATATGCAGCTGGGGTTCTGCGATTGCCGTGAATTTCCTGGGATAAGAAGTCCTGTTTGTTGGTTTGAATTTTGATTATTTTAAGATTTATCTTATAGCTAGAGAAGGACGGCAGGAGAAATGGATCCTCTGGACCACCACAAGCGGTGGTATAAGCCACGCCAGGGAGTGGAGTCTAAGTAGATCCCGGCATTCACCAGAACCGCCACAAGGCAGGATGAACTTGCGGCGGGAGTTCTACCAGGTCGCTACCCCTGATGCGACTAGCTTGCAATGGCAGCGGAGGTGCAGCGAGGTACCAAATCGTGACACCAAACTTGTAGTCGAGGACAGGCGGTCAGTTCAGGGCAGGCGGCAAAGATTTGTGGTTGAGAAACGTAGCGAAGGGTTGGTAACACAGCAAGACTTCAGGAAAAGCCTTCTCTCAAGCCACAGTGCTGGAGGTGCCACCATTATATAGGGTCAGCGGCCCGCCATCAACCAATTACCGGTGCACTGGCCCTTTAAATCTGAGAGAGTCGGCGGGCGCGCGAAGTAGGGAGGTGGGACACACGCACCGGCTGGCACAGGGATCCGCGGAAGCAGGAGCGCGGCAGGGTAAGCATACGCTAACAGAGTACATGTGGACCATGGTGCCACTCGACCCGGAAGCAGAGGGGGCAGCAGGGACATGAGTGCGCCCGCACCCCGACCCGTGGGCTGCGGGGCCACTTGTAACAACAATGGGGGACATGTATGAAAACTGTCTTGGTCTAAGACTTTCTTCGTTACCCATAGCAACCAATCAGAGCGCCCGTTTCATTCTTTCAGAGCATTAGATGAAATGTAAGGGGAACTCTTTTTGGTTGATATGGTTAACAAAGAAAGTCTTAGACCATGACAGTTTTCATACATGTGGCCGAATATTTCTAATTTTGATGTAGGACTACCGAAATAAGAAAAATATATCTCCAAAAATTAAAAAAATCCAGGAATATTGGCTAAAACAAAAATACTCCTTTCTGAAGGAAGAGTCCCTTTAATGACTCCATAGAAACAAAATAACTTGAGAATCATGTAGAAAACAAGCCTGATGGCAAGGTTCTTTGAGACAACTCACTTAAGCAGCTCTTCAGTTCAACAAAGAGCACCTCCTACCTCAAGTTCCTTTAGCATTAGATAAAAGGATAAGCAACAGTAAATATACATTTTGAAGTTTTTGTGCTGAAAAAAGTTGGCTTTGTTATCTGGATACCATTAGCAGAGAACATAGGTTCGACGTTATGCTGGAATAATACCCGCTTTGTATATTGGGAAACTTTGTGCACAAACAGCACAAGAACAAGGCAGCGCTCATCTCAAGGATGTTCTTGTTGAGGATCTTTTATCTTCACTTGTAGTCTTGTAGGATAACGAACCTTACAGCAAACTACAAAACAAAAAAGTATATCCAGCAACAATCCAGGGTATTTGAGATAAAACTTTTTCGAAACTTTATTTCATGATGATTAAAAATATTTCCATAGTGAAAAAATGACAGAAAAACACGATGCACACGCTAACGCGTTTCGGAAGTGAAACCTTCCTTAATCATAGCATGTCAATACTGAGTGGCAAAGAACTTTTATAAGCCAACTAATCAGCAAATCACCTGTGTATTGTAACTACCAAAGTTTAACCCTTTGTGTGCTATCAAAGCAACAACTGTGGACGTGTGAATCCAATAAAAAAAAATATACACTCAATTAAAAAAAAAAAAGTGAAACTGTCAAAAGATTATATACAAACAATAAATAAGAATATAAAACAACTACTAGTGTCTTTGCAACAATATCTCAGTACTGGTACATAAGGTCATGTCTTTTATTTTGACCATGACGGGATTGTGTCTCTAGTCTGAACATCCACCAAGCTTCTCTACTGAAAAGCTTCTTATAGTGGTCCCCTCCTCTCTCCGGTCTTTTAACCCTTTCTATCCCCATAAAGGAGAAACCTGTTGTATCCGTATTATGTACATCCATGAAATGTTTAGAGACCATTGAAATACCAGTACTGAAAGGTGCCCTAATATCAGAAAGATGGCGTCTAATTCTGATATTCAAACTAGTACTTGTACACCCCACATAGTGTAGGTCACAAATTTTACATGTAATGAGGTAAATAACAAATTTTGTATTACAATTTATGTGAAAAAAACTCATATTCTTTCTTATTGAAACTGGACCTAAATTTCCTAGAAATTTCCACAAAGTTGCATGCTGTGCAGCGATTATGGCCGCATTTGTAGAAACCAGTGGTAGATAACCAACGGTCTCTACAACGATTTCTATCCGATAGGAAAAGGCTGGGTGATAATATAGACCTTAGTGTCCTACCTCTCTCGGGGACAAACTGAATATTATTTGTTGATAATAGATCTTTAACAGGACCCTGACACATGAGAAGAGGAAGAGGTCTTTTAACAAGCGAAGTTATTTCTTTGAATTGAGGGCTATACATTGTGGGAAACACTATTTTACTCTGATACCTGTGACTCTCATGGTTCTTATTAATATTATTGCGATTCATTAAGAGATAATCCCTAGGCACAGCAGCAAGTCTCTTATCCGCCCGATTCAAAGTCCACTGAGGATAACCTCAGGCACTCAATCTAGTGAACAATTCCCTCTTACTGATATCATATTGACGGTTATTAGTGCAATGTTTTTTAATCCTAGTGAGCTTTCCTATCGGCATGTTTGCAACTACATGATGTGAATGGCAAGATGTAGCATGTAAAGTCGTGTTACAAGCCATACTCTTCCTAAAAGGGGAAACTTCCACGTAACCCTCCATATTGCCTGTCAGTGTAACATCTAAAAAGTTCACAGAGGAAGGATGCCATTCAAAGGTGAACTTCAAATTCATATAATTGGTATTCAAATATCTGCCAAAGTCCCTGACGGATGTCTCATCCCCCCCCCCCACACACCAGGAGCAGGTCATCAATATAACAACCATACCACCTGATGTGGGGGGAGAAGGAGCATCCACCAGAGAACAAGTATCTCTCCTCCCATGCCGACATGTAAATCTTGGCCAAAGAAGGAGAGAACCTAGCTCCCATAGACGCTCCACGGCACTGTACAAAAAAATATACCATCAACTGAAAAATAATTGTGTCGAAGTAGCAAGTTCACACTCAATACAATAAATTCATCAACAGCCTTAGAATAGAGAACTAAAATGTTGTAGATGTGTAGTAAGATAATCAATAGCCAAATCATGTGGAATTGAGGGATATAAACTACAGACATCACATGTAATCCATGTACAAGACTTATCCCAAGGGGCCTGAAACATCATGGCAACTAGGCTCTTAGAATCCTTAATATAGGCAGGTAATTGGGTGACCAAGGGTTGGAGCAGAGGATCAATCCAGGCCCCCAAAGGTTCACCCAAAGACCCAATGCCTGCTACAATGGGGCGTAATTGTGGTAGAAAGATCTCCTTGTGCTCCTTAGGCAACGAATGGAAAACCGGTGTTACCGGATGTGCCACAAATAGCTTATTGGCTAGAATAGATGAAATAGCACCCATGAACTCCCTCTCCTCCAAATGACATCATAATTTCATCTGAAAGATTTGGATAGGATCTGCAGACAAAGGGCGGTATGTGTCAATATCTTCTAGTAATAAAAAATTAAATTTTTTATACAAACCTGCATTAAGCAGGACAATTGCACCGCCCTTGCACAGCAAACTATTCCACAAGTTTTCAGTATTTAGACAAGTAAATTTGCAAAACTTAGGAGGAGGGAATGATAATTACTGTTCAAGAGCTGGGGTCTCACGCTTGGGACACCAATCTGTGTAGGCCAAATTGGAAAGCCCTGCTGCTGTGTATGTGCAACTTCTGTTTTGGAGGACCAGAGACATTCTTGTATTACATAGATAGCCACTGACCTCTATGGAGGCTGCTGCTTTCCTCAGCTAAATCACCTGCTTGGGGGATCGGCTAATCATGGAGATGTCTCTGATAATACCACTTTTTTAAATAACAACTCCCAACCAAGAATCTCAATTGTGATGTGTTGGCTGAGGGCCACTGGTAGTCCTGAGTATCACCTAAATTTCAAAGTAATAGAATGTGCCATCACTTTGTGGTCAGTGAAATTCTGATGGTGGCCCATCAATTTTAGGATCAGTGATGGTCCTATCAATATGCTGTCATTATGGATAGTGGAAATACCAGGGGTGAACAAAGGGTGAGAACAAGTTTGTTCACAAAAACCCAACGCAAAGTGTCCCCCTGTTGGGCCCCTCAATAATAATCTATAACCTGTCGGCAACCTGGCAGTAAATGTTTAATTTCTTTGCAGCGCCACCACAGGAGATATGGAACATTACACAGAGCTTTTTCACATCAGTGAGTTGCCTAAAATACCCCAAATAAAAAAGCTAAATTAGATTTGTCAAACTTTTTTGTGCTGAGTGGATTAGAAATCAGGAACTGGAATTTCCCATTTGCTGAGGTAGTCCCACACTTAAGACAACTACATGACTTTCCAGTATGGGTGGACCCTTATCAGTGGGTTTCCTGTGTAATGCAGGACAGGACAGGTCCTCCAGAGCTAGAGACACTCTTTGAAACCACTATACTCTCTGATCTAGAGAGTTTAACAGACAAAAACTAAAGTCTAGCTTGTAAGGAGTACTGGTTCTAAAAGAACTGTAGCTTGGAGCATGCCATCCCTCTGTTCCTGACTGTCTGGGTGCCATAACTCCCAGCATTTCTGTAACGGTCTGGAGGTGGATCCTCTGGACCACCGCAGGCGATGGCGTAAGCCCACACCAGGGAGTGGAATCTAAGTGGGTCCCGGTATTCACCAGAGCCCGCCGCAAAGCGGGATGGACTTGCTGCGGCGGGAGTCCACCAGGTCACTACCACTGGCGGGGCTTGCCTGCGGTGGCGGCCAAGGTTAGGCGAGGTACAGAATCGGCAGTCAGGCTCGTAGTCGGGGACAGGCAAGAAGGTCAGGGAAGGCGGCTGAGGTTCGTGAACGTAGACAGGCAGAAGGTCAGGGCAGGCGGCAAGGTTCGTGGTCGGTAAACGTAAGCAAATGGGTTCGGTACACGGTAGGCAAGACAAGGCTTTCTGGAACGCTTTCCCAATAGGCATGTGCACTAATGATCGGCAAAGGTCCATGGGAAGGGCTGGGCTAAAATAGGAGCAGTGATCGGTAATGGCCAATTACCGGTGCACTGTCCCTGTGACCCGGGACGAGAGTTGCAGGAGCATCCGTGACAGTGCCCCACCCCTTGAGTCCCCCCTTCTTTTTAGAGTGGAGAAATTTCTGAATAATGCTGCGGTCCAGGATGTCTCCTCCGGCTACCACGTTCGGCCAGAAAACCATTCCAGTCGACTAGAAATATCATTTTCCTCTAGTCCTCCTTCTATACCCAGGGATATCTTTAACCACAAAGGGACGATTAGCGGCATCAGCCACAACGGAGACGGATGGGACTGCTTCTGAGAGAAGCGTTAAGGACCAGGGGTTTTAGTAGCGAGACACGGAAGGAGTTCGGGAGATTTTGTGGGATTGGATTTGCGTCATGGGTTGGGAGGTCGAGGTCGGAGTTAGAGGCCACGGGTTTATGCGCTTAAGGGACTCGAAAGGGTCCTACAAAGCGGGGGGTCCCAGTTTGTAGGAGGGGGATTTTTGAGGCGACTTTATCTGGATGGGACTCTAGTCATGCAGTACCTTATCTCCACTGGGGAGATGAACAGGAGGAGGGCTTCTTCTGGTATCTTGCAACTGTGCCGCTTCGCGTGCTGGTGTCTCAGATCAGTCTACGGAGTCTGGGATTGGCGGGCTCGGGGAACAAACGGGTCCCTTATGTCCTGGGACAAGAGAGTCAGCAGTGGGACATCGGATGAGGATGCTTGCGGGAGAGGTGGCGCGGGGATGTAAGCCGTACACAAGTAGAGGGAGAGGCACACGCGGGACTCTGACTCTAGGAATTATATGAAAATTCCGCCCAAGGGAAGTAAGTTGGCCCAGTCATTTTGCCGTGCAGACCACGAAAATGGCGCATAGGTAAATCCCAGCAGAACTTGATCACTCTCTCCACCTGGCATTCGTCTGAGGGTGGTACGCCTGAGGAGAAGTCAAGCTTCACCTGAGTTTAGCGCAAAGGGCCACCAGAATTTAGAAACGAACTGCACCCCCTGATCAGAGATGATTTGGAAGAGGGAGGACCGTTGCAGCGTAAAATGTGGAGAAGGTAAAACAAATAGCTCGGCCAGCGCAGGCCCGAAGGCCTGACTGGCAAGGGGACAAAATATGGCCCATTTTAGAAAACCAGTCTACCAACCACCAACAAACTGTATTACCGGTCGAGGGGAGGTAGGGTTCGGCTTATGGAAGAGTTCCATCGTACGTGAGACCATGTTGCGTAGGATGGGCAGTGGGGTGCAAGAGGACCTGCCGGCTTGTGGCGAGGAGGCATTGTTGTGGCCTCAGGATATGGTACACGCTGGACGAACTCTTTAACGTTCCTTAGCCGAGGTCCTGCCAACCAATAGTACCGGGGAAGATCAGGAGAAAACGTCTTGTGGCACCGGAATGCCCGGCCACTCATTGAGAAGTTGACCCACTTCAGGATACGCCTATGGAAGCGCAGGGCCGGAAGTATGTCTTCCTCCCGGTGGGACGTTCCGGAGGGTCGACAGGGGCTGCGGAGTAAGGCGTTCCGGGAATTAAGTGCTCTGGGATCGCATCTTCTCCCACCTACGTCGGAGGCCACGGGATAAGGGCATTCAGGCCTTCAAGTTTTTCTCGGCAGGGCGAAAAAATGAATCTGAAAATTAAAGCGGGAGAAGTAATGCGACCACCTAGCATGGCGGTTAAGTTCGCTTGGGCTGTCTGCGAGGTGCTGGAGGTTTTTATAATCCAAGTAGTTACAAATGGGCTGCCGGGACCCCTTCCAGAATATCGCCATTCTTCCGAGGGCCATGTTTTATGGCTAATAATTCCGATCTCCAATGGTGTGTTTTCCTCTCCGCCTGTGAAAAGGTTTAAGAAAAGGAAGCCATCAACGGACTCTTTTGCCTGTGGGCCTCTTTTTTGCGTGAGGATGCTCCAGCGACCTACCGATGTGGCGTCTACTTCAAGCGAGAAGGGTTTCGCTGGTCTGGCTGAGTGCGACAGGATGGACGCAGAGGCAAAGCCCGTTTTACTTGGAGAACGCTTCCTCGCCTCGGAAGGCCAGCTCCGTGGATTGGCCATTCTTCCTTGTCAAGGGGACACATTGGAGCCACCAGCGTGGAGAAGTTCGAATAAACTGCAGTATATAAGTTGCTGAAGCCCAGGAACCGTTTCTATGGCCCCGCTAGGCACTGGGCGTGGCCATTGCAAATCCGGCTGACAACTTGCTGGCTGTCCATCCGTAGCCCTTGGTCCGAGATATCTAACCCAGGAACGGAAGGCTGACTTGATGGAGGAGCACTTCCCTAAAGTGGCATACAAGTGAATTAGCTCGTAGGCGCTGTAGCACTTGGCGGACTGTGAAGGCAGGGGTGAGTCTCAAGATCAGGAGAGTATATCAGGATGTCGTCCAGGTAGACCACGACACATGGTATAGGGAAGATCCGTGGATGACATCATTTAACGGAACCTCCTGGAAGATGGCAGGCGCATTAAACAGGTCCGAAAGGCAATCACTGGTACTAGAAGTGACAGTTCTGGTTTGAAGGCCTGTTCTTCCACTCACGCCCTTGCGGATTCAGACCATATTGTAGGCCCTCTTGATCCAACTCGGAATAGACCCTTGCGCCTGTCTGACGGGTGGTCGAATAGTTCCCGTGATTCAACGGTAGAGGGTACCGGTTTATTTACCGTGATCTGGTTCAGACCCCGGTAGTCGGATGGAAGGGCCGTAAGGTGCCGTCCTTCTTTTCCACGAGAAGAATCCTGCTCCGCGGGAGACGGAGGACTTTCGAATAAATCCTTTCTGAAGTTTCTCCGGATGTACTCAGACAAGGCTTGGAGTCTCAGGAACGGATAACGGGTAGGACTCTTGCCCCGCGAGGAGGACTGGTACGGCAGAAGATCATATGGGCAATCATACGGACGATGTGGCGGCAAGGTCTTTGATTGCTTATCGGATAAAGACATCAGACACACTAAACTGAACGATATGTCGTGGGGAGAGACCGCTATGAGCTTTAGACGTACAGGAGAGCGGTAAGCACCGGGCGAGGTGCCACCAAAACAGCGAGGACCGACACTTGGGCCCCACGCAAAACTTCGCCCGTCTGCAGTCAAGCACCGGGGGCTTGTTGTGCCTGCAGCCATGGAAGAACCCAATAGGATGGGCGAGGAAGACCGGGGTAACAATAGAACGCGTCTCTCTTTTATGCAGTGCTCCAATTTGAAGGAACAGTGGCTCCTGATACGGGGATTAATCGGACTAGATCGCTGAGGATCTCCCCACTGATGGAGGAAGATGGATAGGGTTTCTCAGGAGAAACCACGGGATGATTGTGTTGAGGGACACCACGGCAGCGTCCAAGAAGTTCCCGCCGAAAACGGAGTCCAGGAAGTGGAAGCTTGTGAAAGTGGGGTCCTGGCATACGTTGTACCGACCAGGACGGGTATGTTCAGGCTGAGGGGAGAGACTGCACACACCTAGGGTTGCCTACTCCCATGTAGCCGTGGTGCGACTCGTCTCCCGGCACCGCGGACGGAGCATGCAAAAACCATGAGGAGATGATCAGGGATGCACAATAGAGAATAGGTTTTCCTTACGCCGTTGTTAAGTTCCTGTGGAGTCTGGTGGGCTCTATCCAATGGCATGGCTCTTCCACGGCTGGCTGGGTAGGGAGGTGTGGGAGGACGTAGAAACACCGGAGGCAGGACGGAAGGCGGAGTTTGGGTAGGACTGGTTCTTGCTCTTGGCGGAGCTCCTCACATCTCTTACGAGCGGATATCAATCCGGTTAGCCAAAATTGGTTAGCTCGCTTAAGAATGTCGTAGAGTCTCGGGCCGGCGAGGGCATCCTTAATCTGGCTGGAGAGGCCCTTTCTTGAACGTGGCGCACAACGCTGCATCGTTCCATGCTAGCTCCGATGCTAGTGTGCGGAACTGCACAGCGTAGTCTCCCATTGGAGGGCGTTTTCCTTGCTGCAGGTTAAAACAGGGCGGTTGGTTTCGCAGACAAAGCAGCTGGGCAGCTTCTTCGAAGACACTACGGAATTCCTGTAGAAGAAAGTTACCAGGTCAGCGGTCGACAGGATCGCCTCGTCCCAGAGAGGACGTTGCCCAGGCCAGGGCTTTCCCAGAGAGGAGGGACTGACCATGAAGGCCACCTTTCGGGATCTTTCCGAAGGGAAATGACCAGCCATAAGTTCCACATGAAGGGAGGCACTGGGTGATGAAGCCCCTGCAGGCCTGTGTGACTTGAGTCCCCGGTCCATAAGAACTTTGTCGGCCTGGACAAGCGGAGCTTAGGACCAACTGGAGCAGACCGCCATGGGAGAACAACTGCAGCCGACTGCTTGCTGCTGAGTGGCGAGGAAGGGGCTGCATCATGGAGGTGTGCTGCTCGAGCTGCGGCCTGCGTGCTGCCCAACTGCGATTGTTTGGATGTGCTTGTCCAGACGGTGGTGATGTTGGCTCGGTCGCTCTCGGCAAGGACACGCCTTTGGTCAGGGTATCTTGGGCCGGATCTTACGTGTTTCGGTCTGGTGGGGGATCTTCTGGACCACAGCAGGCGATGGCGTTATTGCCCAATCCTGGTGAGGTATATGAAGTGGGTCCGGGTTGAGTCGCTCTGAGGTCAGCGGGGGGGGACGCAAAGCGGGATGGACTTGCTGCGGCGAAAATCCACCAGGTTCACTTCACTGGCGGGGCTTGCCTGCGGTGGCGGCCCTAAGGGTAGGCGAACGGCTTACAGAATCGGCACAGTTCAGGCCTCTATAGTCGGGGGACTAGGCCAAGTAAGCGTAAGGGACCATTGGCGGCCTGAGGTTCTATGTGAAAGTAGACAGGCTAGAAGGTCGGGCAGACGCAAGGTTCGTGGTCGGTAAGTAAGCAAATTGGTTCGGTACACGTAGAAGACAAGGGCTTTCTGGAACGCTTTTCCAATAGGCATGTACTGTGCTCCTAAAGATCCGGCAAAGGCCACTGGGAAGAGGCTGGGCTAAAATAGGGCAGTGCCCGTAATCGCTCCACATTACGGCGCACTGTCCCTTTATAATCTCAGACTGCCGGGCACGCTGAGCACGCGAGGGACGAGACGGAGGGGCAGTGAGCGTGGCCGGTAAGTCCACTGGTTACGCCGGGCAAGCGGGATAAGCGGGACCCCGGACCCGAGGTGCGGGATGGGGCGTCCGCTCAGAGTCGGGGCACGGATGCGCCTGTGACCCGGGACGAGGGTTGCAGGAGCATCCGTGACAATTTCAACTAACACCTTCCATGGTTATTTGAGTCTTCGACTTCAAATAACTCTGTGGACCATTTTGACTTCCAATATAAAGTGTTTTATGTATTCATTCCATGATCTCCTTACTATATTTTGGTTTCTAAGATAAGAGTCCATCCCATATTGGAAATTGGAAAGTCTTGTAACCGTCTTATCAAATAACTGAGTAAAATGTGTGACTAGCTCAGTAAATGTGAAATTTCAATTTTTGATCTACTCAGCTCAACACTTTCTACAAAACTAATTTTGATTTTTTATTTGGGGTATTTCATATAGAAAAATGCATATATTTTTCCCATTTAAGAGAATGATGTTTGTGTCACAAAATATGAAGACAATGTCCACCCTATTTACTAGTCTCATTGCCATCCTATTATTGGGTTGATCTACGCCAGTATTGCTCACCCTGTGTTTTCCCCTGGGTTTTGTCTTGTCCCGCTGGAAGCGCCATAGAAAAAATAACTAATTTACGGTAAATATTCCTTGGCGTCCAAGAACTGAAATAAAGGAAGAAAATATCTGAAGCTATATGATGTACAATGAGGATAAATTCTTACCTAAAAGGCATAACTAGACATGCCACCAGGAGGTCAGCCATAGCCAAGGACATGATGAACATGTACGTCACGGTCCTTAGTCTCTTTTCTACCGCAGGGCAGATGAAAACCACTGTGTTCCCCAAGAAAGTGACGAGATCAATAACAGTTAATAACAATCCAACCGCCACCTGTTGAGGAGCTATTTCAGATGTCTTATTCCCGTCTCTTCTCATCACTGAGGTGCCAAACGAGAAGTTGGAGGTCAATGACACATTTTTGTCCATCGGCATTTTCAGCTCTTATTTCCTAGAATACAAAAGAGATGGAAAATTGGTTTGGCAGTCAGGAGTCTCTTCTGCATGGTATCCCAAAGCCTTTTTAGTGTGCAATAGATATTCGGAGAATGTTTTTAGGAAAGATACAAAAAATTAAAATTTTTCGAGCGGCATATGTGTCCTACATACATAACTTTGAAGAACAGAAGCTTCAGAAATTTTTGTTTTTTCCGCCCTTAACCCTGAAATTTTTGGGAAATGAAAAACCCACCCATGGAAATGTTTTCCCCGGTACCCCCCTAGGGGCCCTCCGGCCTGGGGGCCCTTTTGGTAAGCAAAAAGCAATGTCCATAGAACAAAAAAGCCCCGGGGTCACTCACCACCCCCCTTTCTTTTTCAGGTAGAACCCCGTATGCACACTTCCGTAGAACTCTCAAGGAAGCTCCGCGGGGGGGGCCAAAAAATGAAAGGAAAAAAAAGGGGGTGCCCCGCTGAGCCCCCCCAGAAAGGGGAACCCTTCGCAGGACAACACCAAAATGCTTCTAAAGGGAAATTTAACGACAGCTTTTTTGTAGAAATAAAGTAAAACAGCACGCTTTTATATACAAGGAAAAGCCCAAAAAAAGAACGGGAAAAGCCCAAAATTTAAGCGGAACAAAATTACCCCAATATTAAAAAATGCCCAAACACAGGTTCGGGGTGCGGTTTTTAAACATTTTAAAATTAAAAACAAAAAGGGGAGAAAAAAATGGGTTAACCTGTTATGGCCATTGAAAGGTTTGGACTTTTCCCTACAGAGGGGGGGAAAATTGGCTCAAAAAGGTTTGAGGTTTAACGGGGAGAACACGGGATCCAAAATTTTTGGATACTAACCCCCCGGGGGGGTCAAAATTATAAAACCGATCAAAACATAAATCTACTAGTGTTGTTATTGTTCCCCTAAAGGGGTTTAACATTACTTACAAGGGGCCGATCGGGGCCCAAAACTTGGTCCCCCCTCAAGAAATTAGGGCCAGGGGTTTTAACCCTTTAACGTAAATTAAAAAGGCGGAAACTGTGATTTGGTTTTAAAGATTTTTTTTTTAAAAAGTGAAGTTTTTTGTAGGTCTTTACCATACTGTAAACAAAGGCTTAACAGCCAAAACGCGTCATTTTCCCTTTCCCCAAGCTCCCTTTTTTAAAAACAATCCCGTTTTGTTTTACTATATTTCTACAAAAAGCTGCTTTCTTCCTTTCCAAGAAGCATTTGGGTGTTGTCCTGCGACTGCTTCCTTGCTGGGGGGGAGCTTTCACCCCTTTGTTCTTTTCCTGGGCCGGGGTAACCCCCACTGATCCCTGTAACGGGGCCCTCGGGAAAGCAAAAAGAAAATTGAATATAACAAAGAAGGAATACATTGGTTCATAGCCTGTCCTATGGTATAGTCCTATGGAGATATGCGGGCTTGTATCACCTGTGCTAAGGCCTGCCCTTAATAGGCCATGAAAGGCCCTCACCATTTGGGGCCCTAAAGTATAAAGTGTTTAAAATTCCCTTGTACATGGGAGACATTTGAAAAATAGAAAATTATATTCTTGAAACATAGGGGGCAGTATTAAATAGTGACTGTGTATTCTTTTACATAGAGGACATTATTATAGCAGTTATATTTTTTGTACATAGGGGAAATTTTTTAAATTAGTTTTTTTTTCCCTTGTACATAAGGGCATTTTTAGAAAAGTTATTTGGTTTTTTTCCATTACATAGGGACATTTATTAAAGTAGAAAAAAATTAAATTGAAATATAGGGGCAGTAAATATAGTTTAAATATTTTTTTGACTTTGGGGGCCAAAAAATTAGAGTATTAATTTCTTTTACATAGGCGGGTTTTATAGTAGTTATATTCTTGTACATAGAGACAGAAATTAATAGTACAAATATTCTTGAACTTTAAGGGAAAGGTTATAGTATTTTAAATTCTGGGTGAAATTTGGAGTAGTTTTATATAGTTCAATTCTTTTACAAAAAATTTAAAAAAATTTCCCCTTTTTTTTTAATTTTTGTTAAAAAGGAAAAAAAGGGAAGACTTAAAAAATGGCCTATAAACACGCTACAGACAAAAAGAAGGGAAACAAGACACTTGGCACTAACCCAAAAATAAAATTTTGTCTTTTTTTTGTCCAAAATAAAATTTCAAAAAAAGAAAAGGGCAAACCGTTTCACGGGGTACCCCCCCCTTTTCCCTCTTTTTTCACAAAGTGGTTTTCTCCCTAGTGCCTTTTCCTTTTCTTTTTGCTGAAAGCGCTTTTTTTTTAGCCCAAATCTTTTTAAAGCCCTTCCTTTTTGCTTAAAAAAGTAAAATAAATTTTTTAAAATTATTTTTGGGCCCCTAATTCCTTTAAAACACGTGTTTTTGGGTAAAAAATAACAAATTTTTTGTTCCAAATTTTTTGAAAAAATGGTTGTTTCCCCAAATGGAGGGGAAAAGATTTCTAAAGGAACCTAAAATTAAAATTTTTTAAAAGGGGTTTTAGCCCGCCCCGAGTGCGCTTTCTCTCTGCTTTAAAGGGTTTTAAACTTTGAAATACGGGTTATTTCCCCAAATTCTTGGTACAAAAGGGGCATTTTTTATAATAGTTAAAATTCTTGTTCTTTTGGAAAAAATATTAAATTTAAGTTATACTATAATTTTTTAATGGCAGTTAATATAGAAAAAGTTATTTTTTATCTTTATAAGAATGAAAGTTAATAGTAGCTTAATATTTTGTCAAGGGGGAAAAAATTTTTATAGTAGTTAAAAACTTTAATAATTTTTTGTATTACAGGGGGTTTCAAAAAACTTTTGTAACAAAAGAGGAAAGTAAAAAATATTTTGTTTTAATATTTTTTTGTAAAAAAAGGGGGGAAAGAAAAAATTTAATTAGTTAGTTTGTAATATTCTTGGTTAAAGCTTAAAATTTATTTTAGAAATTATAGTAACATAAAAATTTCATTCTTAAAAAATTTTTAAGTATTTATTATTTTTTGCACAAAAAAAAGGGGGGGCAAAAAAAATTTTAAATTTTGGGTTAAAATATTTTTTTTGTAAAAAAATTTTTGGGGGAAATTTTTAAAATTAGTTTTAAAAAATTTTCTTTTTTACAAAAGGGGCATGTTTTTAAAAATTTTGGGTTTTTTAATTTTCCATTTTTTACATAATAAGGGGCCAGTATTATATTTTTTTATATTTTAATTCAAAGAAAACATAGGGGGGGCAAAATTTTTTTAAATTATAAAAAAATTTTAAATTTTTCCTTTTGGGTTAAAAAAAAGAGGGGGCGGGTATAATTTTTTAAGTGGGTTTTTTAAATTTCTTGAAAACCAAAAAAAAATTTGGGATTTAAAAAATGGGTTAGTTTTAAAATTTAATTTCTTGGGGGAAACTTTGGGAAACCCTTATTATGGTTTTGGGTTAAAATTTTAAATTCTTTAAAAAAAGGGGTTTTTTAATAAAAAGGTTTTGGGTTAAAAAAATTTCTTTGTACATTAGGGGGCAGTATTTTAAAATAGTAGTTTAATTTTTGGGTTTCTTAAAATTAACTTTTTTTAAATTTTTTAAAAAAGTAAAAATTAATTTTAAAACTTTTTTTTTATTAAAAAGAAAATTTTAAAATTTTTCTTTGCACAAAATGGGGGGGCAGAAATTAAATATAGTTATTAATTTTTTAAAAAACTTAGTTCA
Source organism: Phyllomedusa bahiana (assembly GCA_025379985.1). Lineage (NCBI taxonomy): Eukaryota > Metazoa > Chordata > Amphibia > Anura > Hylidae > Phyllomedusa > Phyllomedusa bahiana. The sequence continues at coordinate 27,126 of JAODAL010015598.1, read as the reverse complement.
AATTTAATATTTGTTAAATTCTTATTTTTTAAACAAAGGGAAAAAAAAAGTATTAAAAAGAAAAAGTTTTTTAAATTTTTAAAAAAAATATTTAAAAAGTTTTAAAAATGGGTTTTTTAAAGTTTAATAATTCTTTGGAAAAATTTAGGGGTTTGCGTTTTTAAATATTTTTTGTTTTTATTTTCTTTTTGAAACTTTTAGGGGAAATTTTTAAAGTTATATTCTTTTAGATACTTTTTTAAATTAGTTTAAAATTTGTTCGTACAAAAGGGGGAAAAAGAAAATTTTTTAGTGTTATATTTTTGAAAAAATTTAGGAAGAAATTTTAAAATTAAGGGAAGTTTTTTATTTTTCTTTAAGGGGGGTGAGGAAATTGGGGGTAGTTTTTCTTTTTACTTTAGGGAAAAGCATTATTATGGTAGAATTTGTACATAAGGGACGGTTTTTTTGGAAAATTTAAATTTTCTTTTTTAACTTTTTAGGGGTTTGGGTATTTTTAATTAAAAAGTTAAAAAAGGAAAAAATTTTACAAACGGGGATTTACATAAAGTATTTTTAATTAATTTTCTTTTTTTAACAAAAAGGGGGAAAAAGTTTTTTAAAAAAAGGTTTAGGGTTTAAAAATATTTGTGTACAAAAAAGGGGGCAGAAATTTTTTTTAGTTTAATTTTAAAAATTTTTTGGTAAAAATCTTAGAGGGGGGAAAATTTAAATATTTTATTATTCTTGTAAATAGGGGAATTTTTTTTAAAAGTTAAATTTTTTTTATATCTTGGGGTAAAAGGGGAAAACCCTTTGGTTTTTATCGTAGTTAAAAATTTAATTTCCTTTGTACAAATAGGGGGCAGTTTTTTTTTAGGTTTTTTAAAAAATTTTCCTTTTTTTGTAAAAAGGGGGAGATTTTTTTTGGGAAAAAGTTAAAAAATTCCTTTTTTAAATTTTTTAGGATTAAAAAAACTTTTGTTTTTTAAATTAAAATATTTTTTTAATAAAAATGCTTGTTTTAAAATTTTGGGGGGTTTAAATTTTTAAAATTTTTTTAAAATAGGGGGCGGGTATTTAAGAATTTTAATTTTTTGTACTAGGGCAGTAATTTTTATTTTGGGTTAATAATATGTCAATATTTTGAAATTTTTAATTTATACCCTTTAAATTCTTTTACAAAAAAGGGACTTTAAATTATATTTTTTAATTTCTTAACAAAAAAGGGGAAAAGGTAATTAAACATTTTTTTATTTTTTTTCCTTTTCAAAATAGGAAAAGTAATAAAAAAAGAAAAAGTTTAAATTTTTTTCTTTTGAAGGCTGCAGAAAAAAAATTTAAGGGGGGTTTTTGCAAAGGGTTAACGTTCTTTTTTTTGCCACTTTGAAATTTAGGGTTTTAATTTCACTTTTTTAAACAAAGATCTTGGGCCCCCCCCAAAATGATAAAAGTCGTGGAAACTGGTTTTTTTTAAAGGGATTTTGAAACATCCCAAGTTTTAAAAAAATTAACTATTTACCTTCCCCCCTCACTTTTTTGGTTTTTCAACCCCAACCAAAAAAATTGCGTTTTTTTCCTTTGGGGAGGGTTTGGTTTTTCCTTTTTAATTTAATTTAACCCCCGGAGGGGAAAGCAACTGAAATGGGGGTTAATGTAAAAACCAAAAGGGGGGTTTAAAACCAATATCCCCCCCCCATTTGGGGAAACGTCTCTTCTCAAAAAGAAAATTTATGACTTGGGTTTTTGCTTTTTACTGGAATTTTGTTTTATAATGGTTTTAAAATTTTAAATAAAAGAAAAACGGGGTAAAAAGGGCCCCAAAGGAAACAAAGGTTTAAAAAAAAAACGGGCTTTTAGTATCCTGCCGTTTTTTGGAAAACCCATTTGGCCCCCAATTTTAAAAAATCAATTTAAAACCCATCATTTTCCTTTTCTTTTCAGTCACGCTTTCCTTTCCATTTCAATTTTGCTGAAAACTGATGCTGGGTCTTTAACAAGAAAAAAAAAATTTTTAAAAAAAAAAAAAAAAAAAAATTTAAAAAGGGGGGGAAATTCAAAATTTTTTAAATCTTTGGAAAAGGGTATTGTTTTTAAAATTAAAAAAAAAATTTGGCTTTTAGAAAAAATAATTTTTGGTTTAAAGTTTTTTCCAAAACCTTTTTTAAAAAATTTTTTTTGTTTTAATTTCTTAAAAAGGGTTTTTGGGGGACCTAAAATTTAAACAAAGCAATAAATTTACGACAAAACCTAGTATAAATATTTTTATATAAAAGAAAAAAACAATCAAAAAGGGCAAAAAAATTTATTCGACTTAAATTTTTTATTTTTTTTGGGAGGAAAAAAAAAATAATTTCAAAAGTTTTTTTTGGGGATGGGGAAAGGTAGGGTTAAACCTAACCTTTTTTTTAAATCTGGAATAAAAACCTCCCTTTGGGGCAGCAATAAACCTTCTAAAATTTTTTTAGAAAAATTTTTTGTTTTTTATCCCTTGCACATTGGGGCTTGGAAATTTGTTTTGGGCCCCATTCCAAAAAAGTTTTAAACCTCGGTTAGGTTTTGGTTTGGGTTTTCCTCCCATGGAAATCTGCTCAATTCGGGGGGTTCCTTCCAAAAACAAAATTCCTCACGAATTTCCCACCCAAAAAGTTTTTTTCCCAAAAAGACCCCAAAAAACATGGAAAAACCAAAAAGGAAACCTTAAAAAACCCCTAAGGCGGGTCATTTTTTTAAAAAAGCTAACACCCCTCCCTAAAAGGAAAAATTTCCAAGGCAATGGTTTTTAACAAAAACCGTCACATTTTCCCCGGGCATTAAAAAGTGGTTCTCAAAAAAAAATTGGTTTAACCCAAAATAAAAGTTTTTCCAAAAAGGAAAACCAGCGATCTCACCCCAAAATTTGGGGGGTCACTTTTTGAAGGAAAAAAGACCGGCCTTTCCACAAAGGGGCTAAATTTTTGGTCCCCCCCCTTTTTTCCCGGAAACCACCTAAAAATTTTTTCCCTAAAAATTTCCCCCAATTGGGTTTCTCTCTTTCCAGAAAAATTCCAAAACATTTTGGGGGTCCCCGTTCTTACTTTCTGTGCTTACTTTTTTTCTCTTTTTTCCTTTTCCTTCATTCCTTCCACCCCTGTTTACCCCTTTTAAGCCAACCTTTCTCTCTTTTTCCCTTTTTAGTTTTTTTTTTGGTCCCCAAAGAAAATTTTTGGTTGGCGGGGCCGGGGCTGGTCCAAAATTTAAAGCTTGGGGTTTTAAAAGGCCCCAAACCTTTTTGTGAAAGAAAAAAAACCTTTTTAATTGGGGTAAAAAATTGGCCCAAACTTCCCCTATCTCTCTTTTTAAGCCCCCCTTTTTCCCCTTTCCTCAGCTTTAAAGGGCCCTAAAAACGTTTTTTTAATAAACTGTGTTTTGAACCCGGGCAAATCCCAACCTCAGGTCCAAGGGCTCCCAGGTCCCAAGGTTTTAAGCCCTTTTCCCCCTTTTTTTAAAACCCTTTTTAAAAGGGAAATTTTTAAACCCAAAAATGAGGGTTTAAAATTTCCCCGGGAGCGGGCCGCTTGCAAGCATGCCAAAAAACAAAGTTGGGGAATTTTAAAAGGGAAAAAATTTCCAAAGACAAACACTGGCCAAACAAAAATAAATAAAAAAAAATTTACTTTTTTCTTTCAACTTAAAAAAAGGCGCATCTCCCCTTTAACATCTTTTTTAATTCGTGTGGTTTAAAATTAAAAAAAAAATTGTGAAGGGAAATGAATATACGGACACAATGCAAGGAATAACTTGCACTTTTGGCCCTAAACCAAAAATTAATTTAAAATAAAAACAACAATAAACGAAACGGCGGTTAATTTTCTTAAACTTTCTTTTCAGAAAACCAGGTCCTTTCATTTTTGTTCCAAAACAAATTTTGCATTGGGGTACAAAAGGGCCTTTTAATGGTGAAATTTTAGTGAGGTTAAAATTGCAAAAAGATATTTGGTTAATATATTTTTTTTGTTTGAGGTTATATGGGAAAAAAATCCCAATGTTGGGTTTTAAAATAATGTGACTTTTTTTGTGGGGGTTTAAATTTAAATGTTTCCCGGGTTAAATTTTTTGATGGGTTGAAAGGGGTTGAAATGGAGGGATACAAGGTTTAATCTTGGGGGAAATTGGGGAAAAAAAATAAAAAACCGGGTGGGGCGGTTTTTAATTTTTTTTGTTTTGTGGTTTATAGGGAAAAGGTTTTGCTTTTTTGATTTTTGGTGTTTAAAGGTTAAAAATTGAAGAAAAGGGGTTAATTGTGGTGCCCTTTTCCACTAAATTTTACCTTGTAAAAATTTGGCCCAATTTTGGTTTTTGAACTTTTTTTTAAAAATAAAAAAAAACCCCCCTGCCAAAACGGGGAAAAAAAATTTTTTCCCCTTGAAAAACCAGGTTTAAAAAGAAAAACCAAAAATTTCCATCAATGGGCAAACAGTTTTAGGTTGAAAAAAAAAACCTGTGGGGGGCAAAAATTTTAAAACCTTAAAACCAATGCGGGTTCTTTTTAATTTTTTTTCCCCTTTTTAAAAAAAAGTGTGAATAATTCAGAAAAATTAAACTTTTTGGGAAAGGTTTTCTCCCAATTTTCTTCCTTAAAAAGAACAATAAAAATGGCAACAAAAGACTGGAAAAAAAACGTTTTGGAAAATTTAAAAATTTTTGCTTTTACGGGAATAAAAACCAGAAAAATTCACTATTTTTAACGCTTTAAAAAGGGGCCCGGGTTTTTTTTCCCAAATTTTATCTTTTCAAAAAATAAGTTTAAAAGGTTCAAAAATTTACAACTCTTGTTTGAAAAGGAAAAATTTTGTTTTCCCGAAAAACTTGAAATTGTGCGAAACTTGGAAAAGCCCCCTTACCTTATTCCAGGTAAAACTCTTTTAAAAGAAAAATTTAATGACTGAAAAGTAAAAGTTTAAAATTTCCTTTCGTAATGAAAAAAAAACTCAGCTAAAGGGTTTAAAAACCCCTTTTTTTTTAAAAAGGGGGAAAAGTTCTTAAAAACCAAAAAGCGTGGCGAAATTTTGGTTTTTCACCGGAGCTTAAATTTAAATTGTCCAGTTTTCCCCAAAGAAAGGGAAAGCGGAAATTTTTCTTTGGTTTTGGGGCGGATTATATAACCCCAGGGTTTGGGTTTTTAAACCCCCCCCTTTTTAAATAAAACCCTTGCGTGGTGTCGGGGCCGGGAGGGTTGGTTTTCTTTTGGTTAAAAAATTTCTTGGGGGAAGAAAGGGCTGTTTAGTGGGAAAAGATGCAGAGGTTCGGGGAAAAAAGGCGGAAAAAATTGGTTCTTGGTCAAAGGGACCGGAGGAAAGGGTTACGGAAAACACATTTAAAAAACGGGAAAAAAACCACTTTTTGGAACCCCTGTCCCTCCCCAAACCCAGGCCCCAAAGGAAACAATTTTTCAAAATTTCGGGGCAAAAGGGGGGTTTTTTTTGGGGGGGAAGATTTAAAGGGTTTAAATTTAGGGTTTCCCGGGCCCGGGTAAGTCCCATTCCCCCGGGGTTTAAAAAAATTCCCCTTTTTAAAATCTCCCGGGCTTTGGGGGCCGCAAATTTCACTTTCCCGACCCGGAAAAGCACAGGAGCGCGCGCCAGGGAAAGGAAAAAACCGGGGAAAAAGCGGGGAAAGGGGGTTTAAAAGTGCGCCCCAAACTTCCCCCGGGTTGTCCGCCGGGAAAACCGGGGGGGAACCCGGGAAAAAAGGGGGGTTTTGCGGGTCTATCGGGTTTTTCCTGGGGGGACCCCGACACATGGGTTCAGGGGAAACACCCTAACACAAAAGAAATCCTAAAACTATTAAAACCTTACTTGTAAAAAAAAAAAGCGTATTTAAAATTGGAAAAAGGGCATACAGCCATAATTTTGATTTCTTTACTTTTCATAAAAACACAAAGATTTTAAATGCAAACCCGGGGTTTTTCATTCTTTTTTTTTTCCTTTTTTGTGGGATCAAAAATTAGAACAGGGAAGCCCATCCCAAACCCCCGGGAACCAATCTCCCTCAATTTTTTTGGGTCTTCCCAAAAATTTTCCCCCAACCCCATGGGGTCAAAATGAACCAAAAGAACGGTGGGGAAAAAAAATTTTTCCCAAAAACCACACCGGGGAAAATTTAAAAAACCCTTCAAAAGCTGGCCCCCAAACTTTTAAAAAAGGGTATAACCAAATAAAGAAAAACACAACCAAACCCGCCAGGGGAAAAACCTCAAAAGGTTTTCCCGGGCCATTTGGCCAGGGGCGAAATCCCCCCCTCTTAAAACCAAAAAAAAGCCCGGGGGGCCCATAAAAAGTTGCAAAGAGGGGGATTTGGATAAACCCAAGAATTTAAAATAATAGGGGAAAAATTTCATTTTTGGGGTAAATTTTGAAAACCCAAAGTTTGGTTTAAAAAACTTTTCCGGTTTTTTTGGAGGAGAAGAGAAATTCTGAGTTTTGAAATTTTCCAAAAAAACCACCAAAAACCTACCTGAGGAAAATTTGGGGGGGCAACATCTTTTCCCCCTTTTGGGGGTTTTGGTTTTTTTCTCTGAAAAAGGGGCCGGGGAAAATAAAAAAATTTTGTAAAAGGGGAAAAAAATTTTAATTTTTTGGTTTGCCTTTTTATTTTGAAAAACCCAAGAGAAAATTTTGAAGGCCCAAACCCTTTCCCTTCATAAATTAAAAAAAGGGGCTTTTGGAAAAAAATTTAAACAAGGCCCAAGGGTTTTTTCAAGCCATGACAAATGTTTTTCCCCAAGCAAAAAACGCGGCCAGGGGGCAATAAAAGAAGGGCAAAAATTAAAACTTTACCGGGTTTTTCCCCGGGTAGTGGGGCCAAAAACCCTCCCAGGGTTTTTAAAAACCCCCCAAAAAATTAAAAAAACCCCATTTTGGAAAAAGGAAAAAAAAGTAAAAAAAATTTTTTTCCAAAATGCGCCCAAGGCAAAAACCCCAAAACAAAAAACTGCTCTTAAGAGGGAAAAATCGGGGCTTTTTGGATAAAAATGGTGCCAACAAAAACCAAAAGGCAAAAAAATTTTGGGTTTGCCAACCTTGGAAAGGACTTAAAAAAGGAAAACCTTTTGGAGCCTTTCTTAAATTGCCCAAAAAAAGGATTAAGAAACAAAAAAGGTTTTTTGAAGTTTTAAAACGTTTTTTATTGGACCAAAAAACCTTATTTTCCCAACAAAATTTTTTTCAAAAATAATTTTTCCCCAAAAATGGGGGGGCCATGGGGGTTTTCTGGATTTGTTTTTTTTTCTTTTCCTTTTTTGTCCCCTCAAATTTGGGGGTTCCCAAGAGGGTCAAAGGGGAAAGTTCCTCTTTTTAAATCTTTTTTAAGGGGGGAGAACTTTGCACAACGGGTGACTAAACTAAAAACTTTTTCCCCCATGAAATCATATCATTTGCTTCCCTTTTTGTGTTTTTTTGAACCCCAGACCCATGCCCCCGTGAGGGGTTTTTAAAAATCATTATTTCCTAACAAGGACATATTTTTAAATTTTACCTAAATATGGTTAATTCGGAACATTGAACACAATTGAAAAGGGGGTTTACATTAAATTTTCTGGTCTTTGGCGGGTTTTTCCTTGGTTTAAAAGATAAAAATGAACAATATTTTTTGTAAAAAAAAGAGACTTTTAAGGGAGGGGGAGAAACAAGGGACGTGGGGGAAACCCCAAAAGACCCCAAAAACTCTTATAAGAAGAAAAAAGTTTCCTGGGAGGTTTTAAGATGAAAAAAAATAAAATTCAACTGATTTTTGGGAGGAAAAAAGGAACCGCATGTGATCCGACTGCTCTATTCGGTTGATGTGATTTAATAGTGAGACATAAGGAGACTACCTGAAAAAATTTAAAAGGGAAAAATTTATACAGGGGGAAACAATTGGGGGGTAATCAATCTTATGTTGACTTACAAGCTGATACGTCAAAAAATCTAAAAACAATTAGAGGAAAACATTATAGCCATGAAACAAAGTAAATTTCAACGAGACACACATGATTACGAGTGCAATCAAGTGAATACCTGTCAGAGAAATACCTTTAGTGAGGGAACACTACAATCTATTCTGAGAAAAAAGAAAGATTCTAAGTCGTGGAGACAAAGCAAACGCAATATATGCTTTTCTGATGTGGAAACATCTTGTGATTATTTATTCTTGAATACCTATTAGGATGGGGATGTCCAGTTGGTGCTACGAGTGGAAAAAGAAATATGTCACATTAATCCAATGGTGGAAGAGAGGAACTATTGGATTGAGAAACTAATACACTGGCAAAAAATGGACAAGTAGAAAGGAAAAGGATACCTTGGCATTTACGGGGACAACTCAGTCTGATAATCAACCTTTCAGTTTACATTATATCTCCCGACCAACTTTCTGTTCTTTCAAAGGGACTTTGTTTCTCATCGATGACACTGTTTCCAAAACACTGTTGGACATTAACAAATTTCCTCAATCAATTACATTGAGGAATCATTTCTCTAATAGACAACTTATGAGTAATTCTGGGAGAAAGATGGGCGACACTGGTGTTGTAGATCACATCTGCGTCAGAGAAGATGTTGTGTCAGAGGGTTCATGTGAGGGTACTACCTCTAGCCTTTCTTTTCCAGAGTTGTGTAGTTTAGCTACTTTACATTCCTTAGCTAATGAATAAGATATTGAATGCTGAGATGGTGATGATTGTTACACAGGGAATCAAGGGTTTCATCCCATCCAGCCCAGCAAATTTGGATATTTTTCAGGAATGTGTAGAGAATTATCTAGTTAAATTACATCATGTCTGTAGATAGCCGAGAGTTAGGAGTAATCTCACTAAAGGAGAAATTAAGGCCATACATGAGTTGAGCAATAATAAGAATTTTACCATCAGAGCCGCAAATAAAAGAGGATCAGTAGTAGAACTTAATTCAGGATTGTATAGGAAGGAAAATAAAAAAAATGTTAGAGGATATTGATACTTACCAACCCTTAAAGAAGGAACCCACTGCTGAATTTAAAGTTCTTTTGAGGAAACAACTCTATCAGGGAGGCCATGCTGGGGTTCAGAGGCATTTCTAAGGTCCTAAAACATCCAGGGCCCCGTCAGTGCGTAATAAGTTATATATGGCCCCTTGTATGTAGTTTATATACAGTGGGTATTGAGAGTATTCAGACCCCTTTACAGTTTTCACTCTTTGTTTCATTGCAGCCATTTTGAAAGACAAAACCCAGAAACGTAGATGTTTTTGCAAATTAATTAAACAAGAAAAACTGAAATATCACATGGTCATAAGTATTCAGAATCTTCGCTGTGACACTCATATTTAACGCACATGCTGTCCATTTCCTTCTGATCCTCCTTGAGATGGTTCTACTCCTTCATTGGAGTCAAGCTGTATTTAATTAAACTGATGGGACTTGATTAGGAAAGGCACACACCTGTCTATATAAGACCTCACAGCTCACAGTGCATGTCAGAGCACATGAGAATCATGAGGTCTAAAGAACTGCCCAAAGAGCTCAGAGACGGAATTGTGGCAAGGCTCAGTTCTGGCCAAGGTTATAAATGAATTTCTGCAGCACTCAAGGTTCCTATGAGCACAGTGGCCTCCATAATCCTTAAGGGAAAGAAGTTTGGGACGAGCACAACTCTTCCTTGACCTTGCCGTCTAGCCAAACTAAGCAATCGTGGGAAAAGAGCCTTGGTGATAAAGGTAAAGAAGAACCAGAGCTCCAGAGATGCAGTAGAGAAATGGGAAAAAGTTTCAAAAAGTCAACTATCGCTGCAGACCTCCACCAGTTGAGGCTTTATGGCAGAGTGTGCCCATGGAAGCCTCTTCTCAGTGCAAGACATATGAAAGCCCACATACAGTTTGCAAAAAAACACATGAAGGACTCGCAGACTATGAAAAATAAGATTTTCTGGTCTGATGAGATGAAGATTTAACTTTTTGGTGTTAATTGTATGTGGTATATGTGGAGAAAACCAGGGACTGCTCGTCACCTGCCCAATACAATCCCAACAGTGACACATGGTGGTGGCAGCATCATGCAATGTTTTTTTTTTCAGCTGCAGGGACAGGACGACTGGTTGTGATTGAAGGAAAGATAAATGTGGCCAAGTACAGAGATATCCTGGATGAAGACCTCTTCAGAGTGCTCTGGACCTCAGACTGGGCCGAAGGTTCATCTTTCAACAAGACAATGACCCTAAGCACACAGTTAAAATAACAAAGCAGTGTCTTCAGAACAACTCTGTGACCATTCTTGACCGGCCCAGAGAAAGACCTGACCTAAACCCAATAGAGCATCTCTGGAGAGACTTGAAAATGGCTGTCCACCAATGTTCACCATTCAACCTGAGGGAAATGGAGAGGATCTGCAAGGAAGAATGGCAGAGGATCCCCAAATCCAGGTGTGAAAAACTTGTTGCATCATTCCCAAGACGACTCATGGCTGTAGTAGATCAGAAGGTGCTTCTACTCTATACTGAGCAAAGGGTCTGAATACTTATGACCATGTGATATTTCAGTTGTTCTTGTTTAATAAATTTGCAAAAATATAGTTTTTTTTCTTTCAAGATGGGGGTGCAGAGTGTACATTAATGAGCAAAACAATAAACTCTTTGGATCTTACCAAATGGCTTCAATGAAACAAAGAGTAAAATATGTAAAGGGGTTTGAGTACTTTTCGTACCCACTGTAGTTCCCCACAGTAGAGGATTAGGTATACTTTAATTTAGAGAACAGGGCTGCGCCAGTTTCTGGACTGAAAGAACGCCAGAATACTGGTGCAGCGCTGTACATACATGTCGCCCTTAATGTCCATGTCCATTTTATAACTATAATTTGAAAATGTTTCAGTAAACAGATACAAAAAACAGAATTTGTGTCAGTGTCCAAATATACATGGACCTAACTGTAGGCAGGTATATACTATTCCAGTAGGTATATAGGTCCTCTAGAAAGTTGTTAGGTATATTGGACCCCCAGTATGTAAGTAGGTAGATCGGTCCCACCAGGTAAGTTGGTAAGTATATTGGTGCTCCAGTAAATTGGTAGTTGTATAGGGCCACACAGAATGTAGGTAGATATATATGCCTTCCCAGCAGGTTGGTAGTTATATTGGGCCCCCCGAATAAGTAGGTAGGTGTATTTATGTCCCCCAGCAGGTTCTAAGTATTTAGGGCCCCCCATTATGTAGGTAGGAAAATATGTCCCCCAGTAGCTTATAGGACCCCCAGAATGTAGGTAGGTCTATATGTCTCCCAGTATGTAGGTAGGTATATATTTTCCACTTTATAGGGCTTCGTAATATGTAGGTAGATATATATGTCCTCCCCCAGTAGGTTATAGGGCTCCCCAGTAAGTAGATAGGTATAGCTGTCCTCCAGTATGTTATAGGACACCCAGAATGTTGGTAGATATAAATGCCCCCTAGTAGGTTGGTAGTTATATGGGTTCCCTAATATATATGTAGATATATATGTCCACCAGTAGGTTATAGGTTTCCTCACTCTGTAGGTAGGAATATATGTCCCCCAGTAGGTTATAGGGACCCCGGTCTGTAGGTAGGTATATATGTCCAACAGTGGGTTATAGGTTTCTCCAATCTAAGGTAGGTATAAATATCCACCAGCAGGTTATAGGGTCCCCCATTCTGTAGGTAGATATAAATGTCAAATTTCAAGTGTATGCATGACCAGAGGACGTGTATACAGTTTCAAAGTTGGCCACCGCCCTGGGTCCACAGCAGCAGCCTGGAACCTGGCGACAATCAGATTGCAGGTTTATCTGGGACATGAGCCCAGGAAAAAATTGCCTAGTGGTGCTCCTGCTAGGGTTATTACTTCATACTTAACAGACAGAAATGAAAGAACTTTCAACAAAAAATCTATCACTCCCTACCAATGGTGCATAAAGGGGGTTTTCCCCCCTCTTTCTGACCAATAGCGTCAGATATTGGTTTTCTCAACAAGAAATTAGGACAATGGTTTGGCCATGAATTGCAGTCTTTGGTCACCCACATCCCAGGTTACAGTAGAGATACCATTCATCTCATTATGGTGGTGGAACAGCTAGTATGGCCTGAGCTGCAAATTGACTTTATGTGATGTTACAGGACTTTACCCTAGTATACCCCATCAGTTAGATTTAACAGCATTAGATTTTTTTTTTAATCATTTAATCATTATGGCACGTTTTCAAATTGGCAAATTGGAATTTCTTGGTTGTTGCAGTAGAATACCTTTTGGGACATAGTTATTTTATGTTTGATGGAAGTTTCTTTCTTGAAAGTAGGGGCATCTCGATGGGTGCTCACTTTTCTCCCCTACTCGCTATTATTTTATAGTGGTCTAGAAAGAGAAGTTCCTTTTCAATAAATCAATCCATTCTCCTCCCACATGAGGTGGTATGGTCACTACATAGACAACTTGCTCCCAATGCCATCTTGACAGCATTACAGGCCCCTGGGCAGAGCACTACAGTGGGTCCTGTCCAAATACATCACATCATACTAGGTCATGCCTCTAGTCATCCCCAAGCAGAGCCATATTATCAAGCCACTTATGTCTGCACACTGGCAGTCTGCAGTCTATAAGACTCACTGGCAGGGAGCTTTTGGCTATCTTTTACACCATGGTTTTTATTTATTTGCACATACTAGAAACACACAAACAGTAAGCAAAGCCAGCCATGGGATCCTGGGTATGTTTCTTGTATTCCTGGGACAAGTATAAACCAACTGGGCCCCTTATACTTGTGGGGCCTCCAGGCAACTGCCTAGTGTGCCCAATGGAAAAGATGGCCCTGCCTGCTACTGATGTAGGGAGGAGATAAATCAGAGGTGGCTTAATTTATTAAATACATCAATGATAACCCTGTGAACTTAAGATTTATGAGCACCAGAAGGAATGCATAAATTATTTGGATGTTACAGAGAGTATGGGTTAATGTCCCTGTGATATCGATTAACCCGAACTAAAATATGTACATTTAGCAGAAAAGATTTGTTGGTGTATAAGAAGCTGAAAGATACTTGGTGTGCTCATAGCATCACCTTTTCAACCATGTATCGCCCACAGTTCTCTCAGATTGTTTCCAGTATCAAGAACACGTAACATTGTTGAATTGTGGGGGGTTTTTTTTTCAGAAAAGTCCCAAAAAAAGGATCTCTTTCTGCCCCAAGATGTTAAACAGTACCAGGAAAGAAAAAATATTTGGTTAGATTTTAAAGGGTGGCCCCCCCAATGTCATTTCACTAAAAGTTCAGAAAAGGTTTAACCCTTCAAAAAAGTTTTTTCCCTCTTTAAAAGGTCATATAAAAAACGTAATAGTAAATATTTTGGTTTATGATGGAATACTTTTGGCTGTAGCAAAGCCCCGTTAAAAAATTTGGGGGATCAAAAAGACACTTGCCCAGGGGGCTGTTAGAATAATGCGGTAAAATCCTCAAGGGGTCCCCTTTAGTCATCGGGGGATACTATTCCCTTTTTCTTAAAGGGACTGTAAAAGAGTGACATGGCCCCCCCCCCCCCCAGAGGGGTTTGAGAGTCTAGATGTATATTTCTTTTAGAAACCAGGGGGGACACGAGTGCACCCATAGCCTGACATGTGGGCTGCAGGGCGGCTTATGACAACTGCAAGATGCCCAAGTTTTGTGCCAAGTAAATCACTCTTCCACTTTGGCTTGATTTTTGGGGTATAAAGATTTTTTTGGGTTGCGGAAGGGTGTTTAAAAATATGGAAAATAAGTATCCTGATACACTGGCTTTTTTTGAAATTTTCCCCCCACCTCCCAAAAAAATGGAGAGGCCCCGGGTCTTTTTTAAATCAAAGGTACGTTTCCCAACTGTGAAAAGAAAAAATCTAAAAAAAAAAATTTAGAAAATTACACTGTATGATTTTTCCAAAAAAATTAATTTGCTTTTTATTGCTTAAAAATGGGGAAAAAACGAATGCGGGGTGGGTGGATCCGCTGGACCCCCGGGCAAGCGATGGGGGAAAGCCGTACCGGGGGGACGGATTCAAATTTAGACCCCGGGTTTTTTTCCACCAGGGGCCCCGCCGAAAAGCGGGAAAGGATTTTGCTGCGGCGGGGGAAACTACCGGTTCGCCCCCAACCGGGCGTGACTTGCGCGGGGCAGCCAAGGCAAGCGAGGTACAAAAACTTTGAAAAGTGGGCAAAATCGGGGCCCAAGGCAAGGGGGTCAGGGCAGGGGGGGAAAAGGGTTTTCGGGGTAAAAGGAAAAAGGGGAGCGAAAAGAACGGTAACGGAAGTAAACCCAAACGAGGCACTAAAAGCTTTCTCTAAAGGGCCCAGTAACGCACTAAAGACCGGCCCAAAGGTGACCCGGAAGGGAAAGGGGGGGTTTAAATGGGGTTTCACCTGCCACCCTTTAAACCAAAAATGGGGGGTACGGGGCCCTTTTAAAACCCCCGAACCCCCGGCGCCCCGCGCGCCTAAGGGGGGGCACGCCCCCCCGGGGCCCGGTCAGGGGGAAGGGAAAAGGACTCGGGACCCGCGGGCGGGGTAAGGGGGAAGACCAAAACCCGCCCCGGGGGGCCCAAAAGGGGCCCGGGGGACCCGGGGGGGGCCGACGGGGGGACAGCAGGGGGTGTGCCCGCAGCCCGGGGGCGGGGGCCGGGGGGACCCCCCTGACAGTCCCCCCCCCCTGGGGCCCCCCCCCCCCCCCCCCTCTTTCGGGTTTCGGGGGAAAAGGTCAAGGGACGGGGGACCCCCCGGGTCCAGGATGTTCCCCCTCAGGCCCCCAAAGGGATCCCCCTTTCCCCCCTCGGGCCCCAATCCCCCCAATCCCCCCAAAAAATTTGGGTCTTTTTACCCCTAACTGCCCCTCATACCCAAAAACTCTTTGCCGTTTTTTTAGGTTGGAGGCAAAACCGGGACTCAGGAGAGGGGGGGGCAACCTTTCTGGGAAGCGGTTCAACACGAGGGGTTTCGGGAAGGGATAAATTTTAAAAAAAATTGGGGACCCCGCAAAAGTGGGAGGGGTCGGGGGGTTTAAAAGCCAAATGGGTTAATAGGGGTTCAGGATTTAAAAGGGGGCCCTAGGAACCCGCGGGAAAAGCTTGTAACTGGGTTTTTTTAACCTGACAAATTTGGGGACGCCCCCTTTTGTCCCCAGGGTTTAAAGGTTGGAGTGGTCTCCTTTTCCTGCCCGCCGGGGCCTTCATACGGGCAGCGCACGCGCGGGGGAACTGACGAGGGGCCCCCAGATGCCAGATAGGTCGGGGGACCAGGGATCCACAGGGGGAACCTCGGAGGAGGAGGGCAGGGGAGAGGAGGGCGGGGGATGCCGCCCAAAATTTAACAAAAAAAAGGGGGAAACGCGCCAGAGGACCCTAAACCCCAAGGAATTTTATGAAAATTGGGCCCCCAAGGGTAGGGGGGTCGGCCCAGTCTTCCTGGCGAGCAGAAACAAAGTCCCCGTAATAACTGCCCAAAATTTCGGTTGACTCTCTCAAACCTGGCCGTTAGATTGCGGGTGGTAAGAGAAGAAAAGGGTCTAAATTCACCCGAAATCGGGAGCGGGAGTGCGCGCCAAAATTTGGGCCAAAACTGCACCCCACGATAAAAACGATTTTCCCGGGGGCAAAACCGTCCCATGGGGAAGTGTGGCAAAAGAAAGGGAGGCAAGGGGAGGGGGGAAGGTAACCCGGGCAGGGGGACGAAATGCGACATCTTCAAAAAAACCTATCCGTAATGACCAGATCACGGTTTTGCCCGAAGAGGATGGAAGGTCGGTGATGAAAGCCATCGCCACATGGGGACCTGGAAAACTGGGCTTGGGCCCGGGGTCGCAGAAACCCAGGGGACCTTTGGGGGGGGCACTTTTTTTCCGGGACAAGTAGCACGGGAAATCCCAAAGCCCTTTAAATTTATTTTTAGCCACCCTTTGGCCCCCAAGTAAAAACCCGAAAAAGATCAACTGGAACGTTTTTGGGGCCCCCGGGAAATTTCCCTGCCAAAAAGGACATTGCCCCAAATTTCCCAGGACTTTCTTGCGCGGGCGATGGCCAAAAAGTAGGTCTTCCCGGAAAGGTATTTTTCCCCGGGAAGGGGGCCCGG
This sequence comes from Phyllomedusa bahiana, assembly GCA_025379985.1. Classification (NCBI taxonomy): domain Eukaryota; kingdom Metazoa; phylum Chordata; class Amphibia; order Anura; family Hylidae; genus Phyllomedusa; species Phyllomedusa bahiana. The sequence goes on along the minus strand of JAODAL010015598.1, from coordinate 11,061 downwards.
TCTGCGGGGAAACAAACGTTCCGGAGGTTTGTTTGTGTTGGGGGCCCGGGCGGCTCCTCTCCGGTGACGTCGGATGCGCAAAGAGGGAAATCTGCCCTGAGGGTTTTCTCGGCGGGGGAAAAAGGGTTCCGGAAAAAATCGGGAAAAAAAAAGAGACCCCCCGTGCTTGCCGGGGGGTTTGAGGGCTGGGGCCCGGAGGTACTGAATTTTTTTGGTGTTCATTTAAAACACCTCGAAAAGGATGACGACTCCCTCCAGAAGATGGCCACTTTTCCGGGGGCCATTTTAAAAAGCGAGCAATTCTCGGTCCCCAATAGCAAATTTCCTTTTGGGCCGACGAAAAGGGTCTTGGAGAAGAACCGCAGGTGCGGTTCCCCCCGGGGAACCCTTTTGGATTTGGACAGCTCCGGCCCCCCCCCGGGAAGGGAGGCATCCCTTTCCAAAGAGAAAGGCTTCTCGGATCAGGGCGTGACAGAATGGGTTTGGGGGAAGAAAAGGCTGACTTAAACCCAAAAAGGCTCTTTCGGCCCGCTGGGGGCCCAAACATTTGGGATTAGACCTTTTTCCGGGTGGGGCACCAATTGGACCCACCAGTGTAGAGAAGTGGGATATGAACTCCGATAATAATTGGCAAAGCCCAAAAACGTTGTATGGCTCAAAAGCCCCAACGGGGTTGGGGCCAAATTGCAAGATAGAGACAGCTTAGTGGGACCATCTGAAAGGCCTCGGTCGGAGACGATGTAACCGGGAAAAGGGTTAACTGGGTTTGGGGGAAACACGCACTTTTTTAAACTTGGGAAACGGCGGTTGCGCGAAGGCGTTGCAGGAAACCGGGCCCTACCTGTGATAGAGGGGTTCCGGAGGTCAGGGGAAAAAACCAGAATTCGTCCAGATAAAACGATGCCCACACGTGTAGAGCAGGCCCCTGAAGAGTCTTTTTCGAACCCCTGAAAGACCCCCGCGGGGGGCATTCCCACAGACCAAAATGGCTTTAAACTAGGTATTCAAAAGGGCCCGCCCAAGGGTATTGAACGCCGATTCCACTAATCTCCCTCACGGATATGATGAGATTGTCCCCCGCGAAAGGTCCAATTTGGAGAGAACTTGGTCCCTGTAGAGGGTTTCAAAGGTTCCCTAATTAGTGGCAAGGGGGTCCCCCCCGGTTTTTTTACGGAATCGGGTTTTCAGGCCCCGGTAGTCAATGAAATGGACGGAAAAAACCAAACCCTTTCTTTGTAAGAAAAAACCCCGGTCCGGCGGGTGATGAGGACTTGCTTTAAAAAGCCCTTTTGCAGGTTCTAAACGGTTATAGTCCGACAGGGCCTGAGCCCTCGGGTCTGGAAAAAAGGGAAAATTTAAACCCCGTGGGGGACTGGTCCCAGGAAGGAGGTCAATGGGACAGTCATAGGGGCGATGAGGGGGAAAAGGGAAATTGGGCCCTGTTTCTAAAAAAAAGGGCCCAAAAGTAGCCCCCGGAAATTAAAGGGGGGGAGCCCACCAGGGGGGAAAACCTGAAAAAATGATGGGGTTTGGAAGGGCCCTTTAACCGGCCCTCGGAACTGAGAGACAGCGTTTTCCTGGCAGTCGGACCCCCAGGTAAATCTCCCCGGGTTTTCCAGCCGAGGTTCGGGGCATGGAGCTGTAGCCACGGAAAAAACCCAAAGAGGATGGGGGGTTTGCCCGAGGGGGACGTAAAAGGTGATCTCTTCTTGTGTAAGGCCCCCAAATTTGGAGGGGAAAAAGGGTTTTGGGGTCTTTGTACCAAAATGGCCCACAAAGTAGTCGCCCCCCCCAGGAAAGGATTCACCGGGGGCCTTTTCAACGGGTCCCCGGGAAGGCGATACTGGGAAAACCAGGGTGGCAATGAAAAAGGGTTCCCGGCGGATCCAGAGTCAAGAAAGGGGGTACCCAAAAAAGCAAATTCCCCGGGCCCCCCGAAAAACCCTCAACCCCCATAGAAAAGGGGGTGGGAGGAAGTTTTCAAAACCCCAAGGGATGCCCCCCGACATAGCCGGGGGGGGGCTTTTCCCCCTGCCGCTGTGGGGCGAAGGGGGAAAACCATTGGGGAAAGGGAAAATGGGCTGGAACAGAAAAAGGAACAACTTCTCTCCCCGACGGCGGGACAGCCCTTTTGGGGGACAGATGCCCCCGGGTCCACTTGCATGGTTTCTTTAAATTTGGAAGGAAGGGGGAAGCGGCAGCTGTGGCCCTTTGGGAAAGCCCGGGGGCCAGGCGGGGAAAAACCCGGGTGGTGGGCGAGATCACTTTTCCTGGGGCGTAGTTCCTCTTGTCGCTCGGGCAAAACAAAACATCGATCCGAGTGGCTAGGTGGACCAGTTCGTTTAGAAGGACGGATTTCTCTGGCGCGAGGGGGGCGCCCTTTTAACTCTCCCGGACGGGCCCCTTTTTTTAAAAGGGCACATAGGGCGGGTCGTCCAGGTCCCGCTCCGACGCCAGGGTCCGAAAACGAACTGCGTTTGTCCCCCCGACAGAGGAGTCACCCCGGGGAAGGTTTTAGTAGAGCGGTTTTTTAGCCGAGGAAGCCCGTGCCGGCTCCCTTTAAAGAAGGCTGCGGGGAAATTTTGAAAGGAAAGCCTGAAGGTCCCTTGTCCCCCGGGTCGCCCCGGTCCCAAAGAGGAGTGGCCCAAGCTTGGCCCCCTTTCCCGGGCAGCAGGGGGGACCACGAAGGCCACCCCTTTTGGGCTTTCAGGGGAAATTGAAACCCGGGCCCTCAAATCAACATTTTCAACGAAACATGGGTAATAAAATTTCCCCCCCCCTGTTTTGGGGTCCCCCTTTAAACTTTTCGGGTTTGTGGAAGGGGCAGCCCAGAAGTCCCAGGTTTCTGGCGGAGGCCCTCGCCCAAAAAAGGGGGTGTCGGCGGCTGGAATTTTCAGGGCTGCTGCATAAAGGCGGACAAAAATGATTCAGCGCTGGGTTGTTGCGTTTGTTGAGTTACCTTTCTGAGCCACTAATCGCCGTAGATCCCGGGTTACTGGGCAGAGGTACCTTGGGGGATCCTGGCCGGGTCTTACTGTAACAATGCAGGTTTTTTGGATCCGGGGGGACCACCCCCAAGCGATGGGGGTAAACCGTTTCCAGGGGACGGAGTTTTAAGTAGAGCCCCCGGGTTTTTACCAGAGCCCGCCCCCAAAAGCGGGATGGAATTGCGCGGCGGAGGGGAAAAAAAAGGTCCGTCCAAGGCGGACTTTTTTTGCGGTGGCAGCCCAAGGGGGGCGAGGGACAGAAACGGGGAGGGGGGTAGGCGAAAATGGGGACAGGCAAAAAGGGGCCCGGGCCCGGCGGCAACGGTTCGTGGGGCAGGAAACCCCGGCCAAAGGTACGGGCCCCGGAAATTTAGACAAAGAGGGGACTAGAAAACTTTTTCTGAAGGAATAAAAGCCCCTAAAGGGTCCGGGCCCCAAAAGGTTTACCCGGAAGGGAAAAGGGGTTAAAAAAAGGGTCACCCGCCACCTTAACCAATTTAAAGGGCGAATGGCCCCTTTTAAAAACCCCCGACCGGCGCGCGCCCCGCCTAAGGCGCGGGCCACGGCGCGGCCGGGCCCGGGCTGGGGGAAAGGGAAGGGGCTCAGGGGGGGGCGGGCAGGGAAGGGGGGCGGGACCCCCCCCGCGGGCAAAGGGAAAAAAAGGGAAAACCCCGGGGGGGACGGGTGAAAAGCACGGGTGTGCCCCCACCCGGGGGGAGGGTCGGGACCACCCCTGCAATAAATATTTGGTCACCGGGCCAACCCGCAAAAAATTTTGGCTCTTAATGACCTGTTTTGTTCTTGATCAAAAATTTTTTTTTTTTTTCACACACTGGAAACGGGATTTTGTCCCCCTTCCTTTCCCTACAGGGGCTTCCGGTGGTGAGGGAAAAAAACTGTTGGAAGAATTTAAAAAATGAAAAAAAAAAACAAGATGGTGTCAATTTTCCTCGGTCTGGGGCTCCTTTCAAGATTTTTTTTTCGCCTTTTTGGGTAAGGATGATTCTGAGAAAGGGTTTAGTAAAAAATCCCAGAAAAATAAATTGGGGGAACATGGTCAATTAATAAAGAATCTTGGACCACGGTTTTCAAAAAATTAACTTTTGTAAAAACACTACACCACCATCGAAATTTTAAAAACCTGCAAGCATGGGAAGGTCCCCCTTGGGTTTTAAGCCCCCACATTTTTCAGGCCCGTTTGAAAATTCGTCAATGACCCTTGGTGAACCCCAAAAAGGCATGGGAGAAGGGCATGTGGTCAGATGAACCAAAAAAAACTTTTTGGGATCTTCTCCACCCCGCAATGTTTGGAGGAAAAAGAAGGATTTAGTAAAAACTCCCAAAAAACCCCCCTTCCCCAAACCCTTTAAACAGGGGATTAAAAAAATCATAAATTTTGGGGGGTGCTTTAGTGAAAAATGGAAAAGGGGCGGCGAAAGGGGGGATAAAAGGGGATGTATCTCCCATTTTGGCCCCAAAAACCCCCCTTCCTTTATTAAAAGCATTTAAGTTTGGGGCCCCTGGCTGGATTTCAAGCAAGGACAATGGGCCCAAAAAACAAGCAAAGGGGAAAAAAAGGGAGTTGGGTCCATAAGAAGCATTTCAAGGGCCGGAGGTTGGGGCTTAGCCGGGCCCAGACCGGGGGCTCAATCGGAAAAAAAAAACTTTGGAGGGAAACCCGAAACTCCCAAAGTAGCCCAGTGACAGCCCGGAAACCTGAAAAATCTGGAAAAAGACTGGGAAAGGAGGAAAGGGGAAAAAAAAAAGGTTTTTGAGGGCCCGAAATTTTTTATGGGTTTGGGCAGTGATTTAAATACTTATGTTCTGTAATTTAAAGAAAAATATTTTTTTTTAAAAAACCCTAAAATGTGACGAAAAACTTTTAAAAAATGCATTGTTTCAAACCTTTTTTTCCTCCTATTTATATCACCCATCCTTTAAATTTAATATATTTATAAATTTATATATATATATAATTTTATTATATTTTTTTCTATATTTATTTTATATAATTTAGAGTGACATGGCTAGTATGGAAAGTTATAGACCCAAAAATTCATATAAAGGGGTTAAAGGGAATTTAGGGGAAAATAGAAAAAAATTTTGAAATGTACAGACCGGGGCACCAAAAAAAAAAATGTTAAGAGCAGCAAAAACCCTTTGGGTTTTTATGAGCAAATTTAAAAAAGGGAAAATAAAAATTTAAAGTGAAAACAAAAAAAACCCGATCATTTCAGGGTTAAAAATCAGTCCTTTTCTATGCTTTTTCATTTTTTTCAGTGGAAAAAAAGGTTTGGCTTTTTAAAATTTTTTTGGTGCTGGGCCAAATAGAGGGGTTTAAAACTACAAAATTTAAAGAGGGAAGTATAAATTTTTTTAAGGGGTGCAGAGAAATAAAATATACTGAAAACCTTTAAGCCCAAAAAAAAACTTTTTAGAAAATGGAAAAATTGCTTGAATTTTTTATTTTAAAAAAGTTGATTTTGGATGCAATCCATCTCCAAGAACTGAAGGAAAGCTGCTCTTATCACACACAGAAAATGGAAAGGTTCTTTGTACCTTGCTTATTTCAAAGGCACGGCTCATCGTGATACATAGCAGAGTAGACATTACTAAACAGGGAAAACCCGGGTTTTAGGGACATTGCAGAATGTTTACACCCAAGGCCCCCATTTAAAAGGGGTTGAAAATTCAACATCTTAATAAGAATTGTGAGCATACAGCAAAGTATTTTGGGTTTTCACAGTAAAAAAAAAAAAATTTAGAAAAAAATTAAACGGGGTTGGAAAAATTTAAATAGAAAAAACCCCCAATTTTCAATGGGCAAGGGTTTAACTTTCCCCGCCCACCCTTCCATCACCGGTTTGCACAATTTTTTTTTTGTCATGTAGCTTCTATCATTGTTGATAAATTTGATCACTTGTACTTAAAACCCAAAATCTGGTCTATTTGTTTCAGGGCAAAAAAAATGTCAAGGGCCTATTGTGTTTCCCAAAGGGGGAATTTATTGTTGGCGGTGCCTGGCAAAGGGCGATTTGCGAGTTTTTTTGCATGTGTTTGAAGTCCCACTGTTTCCATGAACACAAAACCCCGGATGCCAAGGGCCCGGGAAACCACCCGCAGGGGTGGGGAAAAAAAAGGGTTAAAAATCAAGCCTGAAAGCACACGGGCAAAGGGGCAGTTCATTTAAATTTTACCCCCAAAAAAATCAAAACAAAACCCTGAAAATACTGCTGAGTATAATTTAAGTTTTAGGGCAGCAGTATAAAATTTTAGAGGTCATAGTTTTGTGTCTTTTGGCTACCATTCAATAAAGTGCTCTTCTGCACCAAGATCTGTCTTTCTATCATGGCTACTTTTGTCTGTAGATGTTTTTCCGATCTTTGCATACTGAGATGTGATTGTCAGTGAAATTTTTTGAACTTGCTTGCTTGTCCCCCCTGACCCCAGGGAAATAACTGTGAAAGTAATTGACAAACCTTCTGTACATTGGACACTAATGTATGTTCTATAAATCAGTGCCATCACTCTGCACCAATATCCAAGCATGATGCCCTCCTGTTTAAATGCCCCCTCAGACACTTACCAAGGATACTGAAGAAATAACTGCAACTGCGCTGTAATAACTCCCACAATGAAGTCATGTTGTAGTTTACCTGAAGCAAAACATCTCCACTAAGATAAGTCACACGGGGAAAGAGATTATTTCTAATTATCTTCCACTTTGTAAAGTGTGAAGAGCTGCCATGCTAGCTTGACATTTTGTTTAATAGCTTTTATTTATAGAAGGTAATTATGGAGGCTGATAAGATGTGTAACAGATATATATATACTGCATCATATGGTGGCTCAGCGGTTTGCACTGTTAGCTTGAGATTCTGAGGTCCTGGGTTTGAAGCTAAGGAAGATATCTCCAAAGAATGTGTATGCTCTCCCTGTGTTTGGGGTGGGGAGTTCTTTTGGATAGTGCAACTTCCTCCTGTATACCAAAACATACTGAAAGGTTAACCTTTTCCTGACTGGGCTTTATTTCCTCTTCCTTAGTACATGAAGGTTTGAGCGCTATAACACTTTATCGCACTTGGTTATTCTACTAATTTATTCCCCTTTCTTCCACAATGCACTTGACTTCATTTCTATGTAATTTTTTACATTAGATTTGTTTTTAACCCCTTACCAACACAGGATGTACCTATATATTCTGGTGCTGGTAAGGTTCTATGTAGCGAGATTACTTAGTACTCCTGCTACATAGAAGGCTGCTGTCAGCTGTTAACTTCAGCTGACTATCATCAGTAACAACAGGGAACTGAGCTGGCTCCATTCCCTGCTGTTTAACCCTATAGACGATGCATCATTTTTTGGTACTAAGACATGAAAAAAATCCTACATATTCGGTATCACCGGAATCACATCAACCTGTAGAATACAGATAACACATCATTTATACTGAAAGTGAATGTTGTGAAAACAAAACTCCCGCAAACATGGTGTAAGTACTTTTTTTTTGCCTTTCATCCTACTTAAATTTTTTTTTTGCAGTTTCACAGTATATTCTATGGTAGGTTAATGACAACATTAGAAAGTACATCTTGTCCTGCAAAATTAAAGCCTTCACATGTCTATGTAGGTGGTAAAATAAAAAAGGTTATGGTTAAGGCCATATTATTGTGACCGGCTATCAGAAAGGGGTTAAAAAAAGTCTGTTTTTCACTTCTTTATTTTTTTGGGATCTTTTTAACAGCAAAAGTAGCATTAACATAAGCTTTGTACTTGTGTCACTTTCACATCAGGGACATTTACATGTTGGTGATATAACATTTTAGGTTTGTCTCTCTATAACCTCTCCCCCATATATCTTTTTCTTAATCACCAGTTCCTCCCCTCCCCACAACTCCCTCCTCACAGGCCCTTCTTCTCTTTTTCCCCTCCTGTCAGCTTTCACAAACTGTCTCCAAGACCCCCTCCGTGCTTCCCCAACACTCGGGGAACTCACTGCCCAACCAAAAATCAAACTCTCCTCCTACCTCACAGTTAAAAAGCAACCTGAAAACTCCCCCTTTTCGGATTGGCTTTAACCTACAATAACCCTGGTGCCACTACCCCACCCGACAAACATGTCTGCCCCTCACCTTTCAAGTCTTATCATATATCTAAAGATGGGCAAATTGATCAAATCACCACTATGAAAATCTGCAGGAATAGTTGAAATAGTCTAATATGAGGAAAAGGTGAAATGCAAAACGTATTTATTCCATGTCGTAAAGCAACATCAGAGTATACAGTAGGTGTACATATTCCAATATCAGCAGCACACTATCAACTAAAGAAACTATCAAAGGGCATAGGATCTTGAAAAAGCATTTTGCTACCTAAGGTACATGAAAAAATTTTTTTGGTTTTCGTTCACATTTTTATCAAAAAATGCTTTTAAACCAACCCCCCAAAACTTGAACGGACCTCAATGCAGGGGGCTCCTCCTATTTTGTTACCTTCTTGGGGACGTTTAGACCCCCCATGTTCAGGGAGTGAAAGGGACCAGTTTAATACACTGATTGTTTAAAACCTGTGAAGGGGGGGGGTGGGTGGGGGAAAAGCCCCAAGGAGGCAGCCCCTCCTCCCTACAAAGTAAAAACAAAAATATGGTTATGACATCCAAAAAAACTCTTTGAAAAAAAGAAATAGGTGCAACACTGGGGGGCAGCAAATACATACACATTTCAAAGCCAGCAGCCAAATTAACTAAAGGAAACTATCAAAAAAGGGAATAGGAATTTTTGAAAAAAACATTTCTGATACCCAAGTACATGAAAAGTTGAGGTTCCCCATGTCCCCTTTATAGTTTCTTTAGTCGATAGTTGCTACTGATATGCAAAGTGTATGTATATTGCTGCCCCCACCCGTGTGGCCATGCTTTTTTTTAAAAAAAAAAAAATTTTTGGGTGTGCAAAACATATATTGTTTTTTTACTAGGATACGAAGTAGCAAAGTTTTAGGCCATAATCTATTCCTTAGTCTGTGAATGGTATAGTATGTTACATAGTCACATAGCTACATAGTTTATGGGGAACTTAAAGAAGAGGGCCATTCAGTTCAGCCTAGTGTGCTATAGTGTTGATCCAGAGGAAGGCAAAAAATGAGGTAGAAGCCAATTTTAGGAAAAATTCCTTCCTGACTCCAATCTGGAATTCATAATGAATCTCTGGATCAATCAACCTTCTCCAGAATCCTAGGGGGACATGTATCAACACGGCTGCGCCAGAAGTCTGGTGTCTTTTCAGCCTGAAAACTGGCACAGCCCCTTTCACTATATCCTTACCTCGCCCGTACATCAGTATCAGGTGCAGTACAGAGCACCCACAGCACTTTGTAATGTACCTGATCTCGCGGGGTGCAGGGGGTGGAGCGTGCGGAGGGGGGGGCGCAAGAACCGTCAAAGCTTAGATTTATAGCTCAGTACGTAAAATCCGGGCGTTTTATGCTGGAACTTTAAGCATTTTTAAAGTGGTTTAGACCAAAGTGTCATACTTACTATCAATATACATGAAAAAATTTTTGGGGACTCCGGTTCCCCCTTTTTGATAAAAGATTTTAAGCTCCCACGATTTTAAACGTGATCTCAAAATCGGGCAGTCCATGCTATCTTTCCTCTACTCGAGCAAATTCAGGCCTCCATGGGTCCCCAACCTCCATTTCAGAGAGAAAAAAAAAAAACACCCAACCGCAAGGCCCCTTTTTATACAGCCCGTGAGAGTGGCGGGACCCGAAACCCCAAAATGGAAACACCCCTTCCTCCCCTATAGGGTTAAAAAACAATGTACACCAAGTATAAAGTATGTTTTCTGGGGCCGGGCGTGTGTGTAAAGTATAATTTTCATGTGTGCCGCAGCCCCCGCAGTGGCACCCCGGTTTTCATACGTTTTTTTCAGAAATTTTTTTTTTGGGGCAGAAAATACGTTATACTTTGGGTACATTGATTTTAACCCATATGGGAAGGAAGGGGTGTTCCATTTTGGGTTTTTGCACCCGCCCCCTCTCACAGGCTGTATAAGGGGGCAAGGGGCTTGCAGGTTGGGTTTTTTTTTATTTTTTCTTCTGAATAAAGGAGGGGCGGTTTTACCCCGGGGGTGGGAGGCCCGATTGGTCGATTGAGAGGTTTGTGGATGACTGCCCGATTTTTGGTCACGTTTAAGTGTGGGCAGCTTTAAAAAATCTTTTGAAAAAAATTGTCAACCGAGATCTCAAAGTTTTTTGATGTAAAAATGTCATATAGATAGAATGTGGTGATTTTGGGGCCCTCTAGAGCGGGTTCATAAATCAGGCACATGCTACACTTTTAATAGGCGCATAATAAATGACTCTAAGACCATTAAAACATACAGTTGCCCTTAGGACTATAATTGTTAAATTTTATTTCGCACAAAAAATGCCTAGACCCCTTTTTAAATTTGTTAGTGAACTCCCCATGACAAGTTCTTCTGGCAGAGAGTTCCACAGTCTCACTGCTCTTACAGTATAGATTCCCTTTCTATGTCTATGTAGACACCTTGGGTGACATGTATGAATCCTGACACTGACAGGCCCTTTCTAAATAGCTTTAATGTAGGGGGAATGCTTCCCAAAAGTATGAACCTTTTTACTGCGGCCTACATACAGGGAGTGTAGAGCCAATACCACAAGTCTGGCTCAGGCACCACCTTTACCCTGGGCTGGCTGTTTTTCTGCAGGTCTAATACAGGGGAGTGCAGAGCCCAATACCACAGTTGGCTCGCACCAACCCTTTACCCCGGTCTGGCTGTTTTTTCTGCAGATCATAATACAGGGCAGTGTAGAGCCAAAACCCGTCTGGGTCAGGCACCACCTTCCCTGGGCTGGTGTTCTTTGCACGTCATACATACAGGGCATGTAGAGCCAATACCAAAGTTGGCTCGGGGACCACTTTTCCCTGGTCTGGTGTTCTTCTGAGGTCATAATAAGGGAGTGTGAGCCAATACCACAAATCTGGCCAGGGACCACCTTTACCCTGGTCCGGGGTGTTTTCGCAGGTCATACATACAGGGCAGTGTGAGCCCCG